>OW388279.2:0-15484 GCA_936450705.2 Protodeltote pygarga | reverse complement strand
TTTCTAAAATTAAATCTTTAGAATAAAATCCTGCTAAAAAAGGAATTCCACATAAAGCTATATTAGAAATATTTATACATAAAGAAGTTAAAGGAATATAAAATCTAATTCCACCTATAAAACGAATATCTTGAATATCATTTATTATATGAATAATAACTCCAGCACATATAAATAATAAAGCTTTAAATATAGCATGAGTTAATAAATGAAAAAATGCTAAATCAGGTAAACCTATTCTTAAAATTCTTATTATTAATCCTAATTGTCTTAAAGTAGATAAAGCAATAATTTTTTTTAAATCAAATTCATAATTAGCAGAAATTCCAGCTATAAATATAGTTAATCCTGATAATAATAATAATAATTTTAAAAAAAAAAATTCTACTAATATTATATTAAACCGAATTAATAAATATACACCAGCCGTTACTAATGTAGAAGAATGAACTAAAGCTGAAACTGGAGTAGGAGCTGCTATAGCAGCAGGTAGTCAAGATCTAAAAGGAATTTGAGCACTTTTTGTTATTGCTGCTATAATAATTATTCTTCTAATTATAATTATTTCTCAATCATTATTTATAAATTCTAAATAAAAAATAAAATTTCAACTACCATAATTTATTATTCAAGAAATTACTATTAAAATAAAAACATCTCCAACTCGATTTGATAAAGCTGTTAATATACCAGCATTATAAGATTTTAAATTTTGATAATAAATAACTAAACAATAAGAAACTAAACCTAAACCATCCCAACCTAATAAAATTCTAATAATATTAGGTCTAATAATTAATAATATTATTGAAAAAACAAATAATAAAACTAAAATAATAAATCGACTCAAATTTAATTCCGATAATATATATCTTTTTCTATAATAAATAACAACAGAAGAAATTAATAATACAAACATTATAAATAATAATGATATTCAGTCTAATAAAACAGATATAATAATTCTTATAGAATTAAAAGAAATAATTTCTCATTCTATTAAAATAACTATATTATTTATTATAAAATAAATTATTATAAAAAAATTTATTATACTTAAAAAAAATAAAAAAAAGAAAGAAACAAAACAAATAGAATATTTTATATTATTAATAACTTAAAATGAATATTAAATCATATTTTTGACTCCACAAATCAATATTTTTATTAAATTATTTAAATAAAATCAAATTATTCTATAATCAATTTTCATAATTATAATATTTAAAGGTAATCAATGTAATATTAATATTAAATATTCTCGAGAAACTCCTCTATAATATCTGTAAATTCCAGAATAATATTTCCCATGTTGAATAAAAGAATATAAATATAATCTATAACCAGCTCTAAAAAAAGAAATTAATATTAATATAATTATGGAAAGTCAAGATCATCTTATCAAACTATTAATTAATCTAATCTCACCTACTAAATTTAAACTTGGAGGAGCTGCTATATTTGAAGATAATAATAAAAATCATCATAAACTTATTGAAGGTATAAAATTTATTATACCTTTATTAATAAATAATCTTCGTCTATGCAATCGTTCATAAACAATATTAGCTAAACAAAATATTCCTGAAGAACATAAACCATGACCGATTATTAAAATATAAGAACCAATAAACCCCCAATAATTTATTACTATAATCCCTCTAATAACAATTCTTATATGAGCTACAGAAGAATAAGCAATCAAAGATTTAATATCAACTTGACAAAAACATTTTAAACTAATATAAAACCCACCAACTAATCTAATAATAACTCAAATATAATTTAATTTTAAATTAATCTCTTGTAACATAACTATTAAACGTAATAAACCATAACCACCTAATTTTAATATAATACCAGCTAAAATTATCGAACCAGAAACAGGAGCTTCTACATGAGCTTTAGGTAATCATAAATGAACAAAATATATAGGTATTTTTACTAAAAAAGCTATAATTATAGAAATATATAATAAATATATATCAAAATTAATAAATTTTAAAAAATAAATTATTATAGATTGAACCTCATTAAAAATATAAAAAATACCTATTAATAAAGGTAATGAAACAAATAAAGTATAAAATAATAAATACATTCCAGCTTGAATTCGTTCAGGTTGATAACCTCAACCAATAATTAATAATAAAGTTGGAATTAATCTTCCTTCAAAAAATAAATAAAATAAAAATATATTTATTATTCTAAATGTTAAATATAATATAATTAATAAAAAAATAATATTAAATAAAAAAAAATTAATAAAAAAATTTATTTTAAATAAATTTTCTCTAGCTATAATCATTAAAATAGAAATTCAAATTCTTAATATAATTAATCCATAAGATATAATATCACAAGATATTATATAACTTATATTACAAAATATATTTAATGAAATTCTTATATTTATAAATAAAAATATAAGAAAAAATAATATTATTTGAACCAATCAAAATATATTTTTTTTAAAACAAATAGGAATTATAAATATTATTATTATTAAAAATTTTATCATTTTATATTAATATTTATAAATATATATATATATATATATATATATATATATATAACTTAAATAAAATTATAATAAATTAAATCTTTGAAAATAATCATTCCCATGAGTACGAATTATAGATACTAAAATAGATAAACCTAAAGCCCCCTCACATACAGAAAATACCAAAAATACTATTAATATATATAATTCATAATCAATCACTATTAAATAAATTAAAAAAATAAAAAAAATTCTTAAAACAATAAATTCTAATCTTAATAAAACAATTAATAAATGTTTATGTTTAGAAACAAAAATTAAATTTCCTATCATATATATTAAAATAAAAACAATTCATATATTAATTATAATTATCATTAAAGTTTTTATAGTTAAAAAAAAAATATTGGTCTTGTAAACCAAAGTTAAGATTATTTCTTTAAAAACTTCAAAGAAAAAGATTATCTTTATCAATAATCTCCAAAATTATTATTTTTTTTAAACTATTCTTTGAAAATGATAAAAATATTTTTTTCTTTAATATTAATTTCAATTTCTATTATTATATTATTTATAAATAATCCATTATCAATAGGATTAATAATTTTAATTCAAACTTTATTAACATGCTTATTATCAGGAATAATAATTAAAACTTATTGATTTTCTTATATTTTATTTTTAACATTTTTAGGAGGATTATTAGTATTATTTATTTATATTTCGAGAATTGCTTCTAATGAAATATTTAAACCTTCAATTAATTTAAAAATATTTTTTATTTTTTCAATTTTAATTATTATTATTCAAATAATTTATATAAATAATATATCATGAATAAATTTTTATATTAATTCAGATATAAGCATTTTTAATAACTTAATATTATTTTTTAATAATGAAAATAATATTAATTTAAATAAATTATATAATAATCAAACATTTTTAATTATAATAATATTAGTAATTTATTTATTTATTACATTAATTGCTGTAGTAAAAATTACTAATATTTTTTACGGCCCCTTACGATCATCAAATTAATTAATTAATGATAAATAAATGAATTAATATTCGTAAAACTCACCCTATTATTAAAATTATTAATGGATCATTAATTGATTTACCATCTCCATCAAATATTTCAAGTTGATGAAATTTCGGATCATTATTAGCTTTATGTCTTATTATTCAAATTTTAACAGGATTATTTTTAACAATATATTATTCAGCTAATATTGAATTAGCTTTTTATAGAGTAAATTATATTTGCCGAAATGTAAATTATGGTTGATTAATTCGAACTCTTCATGCAAATGGAGCTTCTTTTTTCTTTTTTTGTATTTATTTTCATATTGGACGAGGAATTTATTATGAATCTTTTAACTTAAAATATACTTGAATAATTGGAGTAATTATTTTATTTTTACTTATAGCTACAGCTTTTATAGGATATGTTTTACCTTGAGGACAAATATCATTTTGAGGAGCTACAGTAATCACTAACCTTTTATCGGCTATTCCTTCCTTAGGAATTATATTAGTAAATTGAATTTGAGGAGGATTTGCAGTTGATAATGCAACTCTAACTCGATTTTATACATTTCATTTTCTTTTACCTTTCATTATTTTAATAATAACTATAATTCATTTATTATTTTTACATCAAACAGGCTCTAACAACCCCTTAGGAATAAATAGAAACTTAGATAAAATTCCTTTCCACCCATTTTTCACATTTAAAGATTTAATTGGATTTATTATTATAATATTTTTATTAACTATTTTAACTTTAACAAATCCTTACTTATTAGGAGACCCTGATAATTTTATTCCAGCTAATCCTTTAGTTACTCCTGTTCACATTCAACCAGAATGATATTTCTTATTTGCTTATGCAATTTTACGATCAATCCCAAATAAATTAGGAGGAGTTATTGCTTTAATTATATCTATTTTAATTTTAATTATTTTACCATTTACATTTAATAAAAAAATTCAAGGAATTCAATTTTATCCAATTAATCAAATATTATTTTGATCTTTTATTACAATTGTAATTTTATTAACATGAATTGGAGCACGACCAGTTGAAAACCCTTATATTATTACAGGACAATTATTAACAATTTTATATTTTTCTTATTTTATTATTAATCCCATTATTAATAAATACTGAGATAATTTACTATTTAAAAAATAAATTAATATAAATTAAAATTAACTACAATTAATGAGCTTGTTATAAGCATTTGTTTTGAAAACTTAAGAAAGAATTAAATTCTATTAATTTATACTAAAAAAAAATTAATTATATTAAAAAAATCTTAAACCCTAAAAAAAATAATAAAAAATTTAAAGAAATAGGTAAATATCTTTTTCAAGCCAAATATATTAATTTATCATAACGATAACGAGGTAAAGTTCCCCGAACTCAAATAAATAAAAAAGAAATTATAATAACTTTCAAATAAAAAAAAATACTTAAACTATAACCACCTAAATATATTATTACAAATAATAATCTTATAAATAAAATTCTTGAATATTCTGCTAAAAAAATTAAAGCAAACCCACCTCTTCTATATTCAATGTTAAATCCAGAAACCAATTCTCTTTCTCCTTCTGCAAAATCAAAAGGAGTTCGATTAGTTTCAGCTAAACTTGATCTTATTCAACATAATCTTAATGGAAATATTAAAAAAATAAATCAAACTATATCTTGATAAAAAAAAAAATTTATTAAATTAAAATCTATAATTAATAAAATTCTAGATATTAAAATTAAAGCTAATCTAACTTCATAAGAAATAGTTTGAGCTACTGAACGTAAACCACCTAATAAAGCATAATTTGAATTCGAAGATCAACCAGCAATTATAACAGTATAAACTCCTAATCTTGTACAACATAAAAAAAATAAAATACCCAAATTAAATCTAATTAAATTAAAATAATAAGGAATTAACATTCAAATTATTAAAGATAAAATAAATCTAATTACAGGAGAAAAATAATAACATATATAATTAGAAAAATTAGGATAAATTTGTTCTTTAGTAAATAATTTAATAGCATCTGAAAAAGGTTGTAAAATACCAATAATACCTACTTTATTAGGACCTTTACGAATTTGAATATAACCTAAAACCTTTCGCTCTAATAAAATTAAATAAGCAGTACCTACTAAAACCCCCAATAATAAAATTAATAATCCAATAATAATTATATAAATATCATTCATAAACATATACTATATATATAATTTAATTATATATTCATGACTTCTAAAATCATTACATTTTTCTGTCAAAATAGTTATTTAAAAATAAAATAATTAAAATTATTATTATTATTATTATTATATATATATATATAAATAAATATAAATTAAAATTTATTAATATTCAAATATTTTAAATTTAATTTAAATAATTAATCCTTTCGTACTAAATTATTTTATTTATTAAAAGATAGAAACCAACCTGGCTCACACCGGTTTGAACTCAGATCATGTAAGATTTTAATGATCGAACAGATCAAAATTTTAAACTTCTGCATTTATATTTTATCTTAATCCAACATCGAGGTCGCAAACTCTTTTTTTTATATGAACTAAAAAAAAAAATTACGCTGTTATCCCTAAGGTAATTTTTTCTTATAATCAATAATATTGGATCAATTATTCATTTATCTATGAAATTTATAAAAAAAAAGTTAATTATATTTTTTTATCACCCCAATAAAATATTTAAATTTATTTTAATTTATTTAAATTTATAAATAATCTTAATAAAATTAAATATAAAACTCTATAGGGTCTTCTCGTCTTTTTATTTTATCTTAACTTTTTAATTAAAAAATTAATTTCTATAATTTAATTAAAAGACAGTTTATATTTCATCCAATCTTTCATACAAGTCACCAATTAAATGACTATTGATTATGCTACCTTTGTACAGTCAATATACTGCAGCCCTTTAATTTTAATCAGTGGGCAGATTAGACTTTATATTAAATTCAAAAAGACATGTTTTTGATAAACAAGTGAATATATAATTTTGCCGAATTCCTTTCAATTATATTACATAAATATAATTAATTATAATATTTATATACTAATTTTATCATTATATCTAATTTTTATTAATTTTAAAATATTTTTTTATAAAAAAATAAAATTAATTTTTTTAAATTTTTATTTTATTGAAATTATTTATAATAAATTAAAATTTTTTAACAATATAAATTATATAATTTTCAATAAATTTTAAATTAATTATATAAATTTAATTTAAAGCTTATCCCTTAAAATATAAAATTTTATTTAAAAATTAATTAATTAATTAATTAATTTTTAAATAAAATTTAAAATTAAATTTTTTTCTAAAAAAACTAGATATATTTAAAAACGATTAACATTTCATTTCAAATTAATTATTAAAAATATTTTTGCTACAATAACTTTTTTAATTAATTATCTCTTTTAAATTCGAGATTTTTTTTTTTATTAATTTTTTTTTAATAAACTCTGATACACAAGATACATTAAATTAAAATTACTTATTAAAAATTTATTTTTTAATTATTTCAAAATTCTTTTACAATACTAATTTCTATAAACTAAAAAATTTTTTCTTTAAAAATACTTAAACCCCCCTAAATATTTTTTTTTCTTAAAAATTTTTTTATTAATCTATTAATTTTATTAATTTTTCCCCCTCAAATTAATTAATTTTTAATATCTTTTCAATGTAAATGAAATACTTTATTCAAGCTCTAATTTGTTCTTTCTAGAAACACTTTCCAGTACCTCTACTTTGTTACGACTTATTTCAACTTATATTATAATATTTCTATAATATTAATATACATATGAAAGCGACGGGCAATATGTACATATTTTAATTTTAAATCATTTTATTTAATTAAATAAAATTACATTTAAATCCACTTTCAATTAATTATTACAAATTAATATTCATATAAATAAATTTATTGTAATCCATTATATTCTTAATTATAATCTGCATCTTGATCTGATTTAATTTTATTTATTAATTTTTAAATATTAATTTTATTAAAAAATATTTTTTTAACAACGATATACAAAATTATAAATTAAGTAAATTTAATCGTGGAATATCAATTATTAAACAGATTCCTCTAAATAAACTAAAATACCGCCAAATTATTTAAGTTTCAATAAATATATCTAATATTTTAGTATTCAAAATTTAAATTTTAATAATAGGGTATCTAATCCTAGTTTTTTATAAAATTTATTAAATCATAAATTAAATATAAAATTTAAATAAATTAAAATTTCACTTAATAATCTATTTTTTTTTTTATGTTAATTATAATTATTCATTAATAACTAATAAAATTTAACTTAATTTATGTATAACCGCAACTGCTGGCACAAAATTTGTTATTAATTAAAATATTACTAAATCTTAATTTCTTAAATAATTTAATATTAATTACTACAAATAAATTAAATTATTATTAAAATAATTTAATTTTTACACTAAAATTTATATGTAAAATAAATTTTAAATAAAATTATAAAACTATAAAAAATTTTTTTATTTATATATAAATTTTTATGAATAGATTTTTTTTTTTTTTTTTTTATATTAAAATATTTAATATAAATTATTAAACATTTAATAATTTCTCTTTTTTCTTTTTATAATATTCATATTGAAAATTAAAATTAAATAATAAACAATTAAAATTAATTTAAATTACAAAAAATTAATATAATTAATCTTAATTTTTTCAATAATTTAATGTATTAATATACATATATATATATATAAATATTTAATATATATATATATATATATAATAAAACCATTTTTAATAATTTTATATATAAATAAATAAAAAAAAATGAAATAAAAATTAAAAATAAGCTAATTATAAGCTTTTGGGTTCATACCCCAAATATAAAGGAAATCCCTTTTTTTTAAAAATAAAGTGCCTGATTAAAGGATTATTCTGATAGGATAAATTAAGTAAATAATTATTTACCTTTATTATATTTTATAGAATTAAACTATATCTAATAATATCAAAAATTATTGTGCATCTTACACTAAAATATAAATTTAAAGAATTTTAATTTCTTAAAAGAAATATATTTATATAAAATTGTATTTCTATTTTAAATTTTTTTTTTTATTAATTCAAATAAAATATTTTTTTTATTTATTTTATTTTTTAGTACATTAATTTCTATCTCTTCTAATTCTTGATTTGGATGTTGAATTGGATTAGAAATTAATCTTCTTAGATTTATCCCCCTTATTTCTAATTCCAATAACTTATTAGCAAATGAAGCTTCATTAAAATATTTTCTTACCCAATCTATTGCTTCAATTAATTTTTTATTTATTATTTTAATTAAAATAATTTTAATAAAAAATTTTGAAATAAATAATATAATTTCTATAATAATAAATTCTTCAATATTAATAAAAATAGGATCAGCTCCTTTTCATTTTTGATTTCCAAATATTGTAGAAGGATTATCATGATTTAATAATTTTATTTTAATAACTTGACAAAAAATTACTCCTATAATTCTTTTATCTTACTATTTAAATAATAATTTTATTATAATTATCATTATATTTAATATTATTATTGGAGCTATTGGAGGTCTTAATCAAACTTCTTTACGAAAATTAATAGCTTTTTCTTCTATTAATAATTTAGGTTGAATATTAATTTCAATAATTATTAGTGAAAATTTATTTATATTTTATTTAATTTTTTATAGTTTTATAATTAGAATTATATGTTTTTTATTTTATATTATAAATATATATTTTATTAATCAATTATTTATTAATAATATAAATTTTTTTATTAAAATTAATTTATTAATTAATTTTCTTTCCTTAGGGGGATTACCCCCCTTTATTGGATTTTTTCCTAAATGAATTATTATTAATTTTTTAATTAATAATAATATATATATATTAACATTTATTTTTATTATAATAAGATTAATTATATTATTTTTCTATATTCGAATTAGTTATTCAGCTTTTATATTTAATTATATTAAAATAAAATGATTTAAAATAAATATTAAAAATAACTACTTTATTATAATTAATTTTTTTTCTTTTATTTCTTTAATAGGAATAATTTTTAGAACTTTCTTTTTTCTTTAAGGTTTTAAGTTAAATTAAACTAATAATCTTCAAAATTATTTATAAAGAAATTTCTTTAAGCCTTAATAGATATTTCTATTCCTTAAAATTTGCAATTTTATATCATTATTGAATATAAAGCTTTTTAATAAAAGAGAATAATTCTCGTTAATAAATTTACAATTTATCGCTTTTAACTCAGCCATTTTATTTGCGAAAATGATTATATTCAACAAATCATAAAGATATTGGAACTTTATATTTTATTTTTGGAATTTGAGCAGGAATAGTAGGAACTTCATTAAGATTACTAATTCGAGCTGAATTAGGAACCCCCGGATCTTTAATTGGAGATGATCAAATTTATAATACTATCGTAACAGCTCACGCATTTATTATAATTTTTTTTATAGTAATACCTATTATAATTGGAGGATTTGGAAATTGACTTATTCCTTTAATATTAGGAGCTCCTGATATAGCCTTCCCACGAATAAACAATATAAGTTTTTGACTATTACCCCCCTCTATTACTCTTTTAATTTCTAGAAGAATTGTAGAAAATGGTGCAGGAACAGGATGAACAGTTTATCCCCCACTTTCATCTAATATTGCTCATGGAGGTAGATCAGTAGATTTAGCTATTTTTTCTTTACACTTAGCTGGAATTTCATCAATTTTAGGAGCTATTAATTTTATTACCACAATTATTAATATACGATTAAATAATTTACATTTCGATCAAATACCTTTATTTATTTGAGCTGTAGGTATTACAGCATTTTTACTACTACTTTCTTTACCTGTATTAGCAGGTGCAATTACAATACTTTTAACTGATCGAAATTTAAATACATCTTTTTTTGATCCTGCCGGAGGAGGAGATCCAATTTTATATCAACATTTATTTTGATTTTTTGGTCATCCAGAAGTTTATATTTTAATTTTACCTGGATTTGGAATAATTTCTCATATTATCTCTCAAGAAAGAGGAAAAAAGGAAACATTTGGATGTCTAGGAATAATTTATGCTATATTAGCTATTGGATTATTAGGATTTATTGTATGAGCTCATCATATATTTACAGTAGGAATAGATATTGACACTCGAGCTTATTTTACTTCAGCAACTATAATTATTGCTGTACCAACAGGAATTAAAATTTTCAGTTGATTAGCTACTTTTCACGGTACTCAAATTAATTATTCACCATCAATTTTATGAAGATTAGGATTTGTATTTTTATTTACAGTTGGAGGATTAACTGGAGTTATTTTATCTAATTCTTCTATTGATATTACATTACATGATACTTATTATGTAGTAGCCCATTTTCATTATGTTTTATCTATAGGAGCTGTATTTGCTATTATAGGAGGATTTATTCATTGATATCCATTATTCACAGGTTTATCTATAAATCCTTATCTATTAAAAATTCAATTTTTTATTATATTCATTGGAGTAAATTTAACATTTTTCCCTCAACATTTTTTAGGATTAGCTGGAATACCTCGACGTTATTCTGACTATCCTGACTCTTATATTTCTTGAAATATTATTTCATCATTAGGATCTTATATTTCATTATTAGCTGTAATATTTATATTAATTATTATTTGAGAATCTATAATTAATCAACGTATCGTATTGTTTACTTTAAATTTATCATCTTCTATTGAATGATACCAAAATTTACCTCCTGCTGAACATTCATATAACGAATTACCAATTCTAAGTAACTTCTAATATGGCAGATTATATGTGATGGATTTAAACCCCATTTATAAAGGAATTATCCTTTTTTTAGAAATGGCAACATGATCTAATTTAAATCTACAAAATAGAGCTTCCCCTTTAATAGAACAAATCATTTTTTTTCATGATCATACTTTAATCATTTTAATTATAATCACAATTTTAGTAGGATATCTTATAATAAGATTATTATTTAATAAATACATTAATCGATTTTTATTAGAAGGTCAAATAATTGAATTAATTTGAACTATTTTACCAGCAATTACATTAATTTTTATTGCATTACCCTCATTACGATTATTATATTTATTGGATGAATTAAATAATCCCTTAATTACCCTTAAATCTATTGGACATCAATGATATTGAAGTTATGAATATTCAGATTTTTTTAATATTGAATTTGATTCTTATATAATTCCTTCCAATGAAATAAAATCAAATAATTTCCGTTTATTAGATGTAGATAATCGAATTATTTTACCAATAAATAATCAAATTCGAATTTTAGTAACAGCTTCTGATGTAATTCACTCATGAACTATTCCTTCCTTAGGAATTAAAATTGATGCAAACCCAGGTCGTTTAAATCAAACTAATTTTTTTATTAATCGACCTGGAATTTTTTACGGACAATGTTCAGAAATCTGTGGAGCTAATCATAGTTTTATACCTATTGTAATTGAAAGAATTTCAATTAAAAATTTTATTAATTGAATTAATAATTATTCTTCATTAGATGACTGAAAGCAAGTAATGGTCTCTTAAATCATCTTATAGTAAATTAGCATTTACTTCTAATGATAAATTTATTTATATAAAGAATTAGTTAAAATATAACATAAATATGTCAAATTTAAATTATTATTAAATATAATATTCTTTTATACCACAAATAATACCTATTAATTGATTAATTTCTTTTATTTTTTTTTTATTTATTTTCTTAATTTTTAATATTATAAATTATTATATTTTTAATAATAAAATCTCAAATAAAAATAATAACTTTAAAAATTTTAAATTAAAAAACTTAAATTGAAAATGATAAGTAACTTATTTTCAATTTTTGATCCTTCTACAAATTTATTTAATATTCCATTTAATTGAATTAGAACTATATTAGGAATTTTATTTATTCCTTATTCATTTTGATTAATTCCAAATCGACATTTTTTTTTTTGAAACTTTATTTTATTAAAACTTCATAATGAATTTAAAAATTTATTAAAAAATAATTATTTTAAAGGATCAACTTTCATTTTTATTTCAATATTTACATTTATTTTATTTAATAATTTTTTAGGATTATTCCCTTATATTTTTACTAGAACAAGTCATTTAACTCTTTCATTATCAATTTCCTTACCTTTATGACTAAGATTCATAATTTATGGATGAATTAATAATTCTCAACATATATTCATTCATATAATTCCTCAAGGAACTCCTAATATTTTAATACCTTTTATAGTATTAATTGAAACAATTAGAAATATTATTCGACCTGGAACTTTAGCTGTACGATTAACAGCTAATATAATTGCAGGACATTTATTAATAACTTTATTAAGAAATACTGGTCCTAATATATCATCTTATTTTATTATAATTCTTATTATAATTCAAATTTTATTACTAATTTTAGAATCAGCAGTTGCAATTATTCAATCTTATGTTATTGCAATTTTAAGAACATTATATTCTAGAGAAGTAAATTAATGAAAATAAATTTTAATCATCCATTTCATTTAGTAGATTACAGACCTTGACCTTTAACAGGAGCTATTGGAGTTATAGTTTTAGTTACTGGGATAGTAAAATGATTTCATAATTTTAATATAAATTTATTACTATTAGGATATTTAATTATTATTTTAACTATATATCAATGATGACGAGATATCTGTCGTGAAGGAACATTTCAAGGAAAACATACAATTTTAGTAACAAAAGGATTACGATGAGGAATAATTTTATTTATTGTATCAGAAATTTTTTTTTTTATTTCTTTTTTTTGAGCATTTTTTCATAGAAGTTTAGCCCCTAACATTGAAATTGGAATTATATGACCCCCTACTAGAATTATTTCTTTTAATCCATTTCAAATTCCTTTACTTAATACAATTATTTTAATTAGTTCAGGAATTACAGTAACTTGAGCTCATCATGCTATTATACAAAATAATAATTCTCAGATAACGCAAGGATTATTTATTACTATTATTTTAGGAATTTATTTCACAATTCTTCAAGCTTATGAATATTTTGAAGCTCCTTTCACTATTGCAGATAGAATTTATGGATCTACTTTTTTTATAGCAACAGGATTTCATGGTCTTCATGTAATTATTGGAACATTATTTTTGTTAATTTGTTTAATTCGTCATTTAAATAATCACTTTTCAAGTAACCATCATTTTGGATTTGAAGCAGCAGCCTGATACTGACATTTTGTAGATGTAGTTTGATTATTCCTTTATATTTCAATTTATTGATGAGGAAATTAATTATTTATATAATATATTTAGTATATTTGACTTCCAATCAAAAAGTTTAATAATTTTAATATAAATAATTATTTTAATAACAAATATTTTATTTATTATTATATTAATTCCAAATATTTTTATAATTATCTCTATAATATTGTCTAAAAAAACTTTATCAGATCGAGAAAAATCATCGCCCTTTGAATGTGGATTTGACCCTAAATCATCTGCCCGAATCCCATTTTCATTACATTTTTTTTTAATCACAGTTATTTTTTTAATTTTTGATGTAGAAATTGCTCTTATTTTTCCAATTATTCCTTTATTTAAAATAGTAAATTTTATTTTATGAACAAAAATTAGATTTTTTTTTATTTTAATTCTATTAATCGGACTATATCATGAATGAAATCAAAATATATTAAATTGAACTAATTAATTATATATATATATATATATATATTAGGATTATAATTTAAATTTAAAATATTTGATTTGCATTCAAAAAATATTGAATTATCAATTTATCTTAAATAAGAAGCAATATTGCATTTAATTTCGACTTAAAAGAAGAGTTTAATAGTACTCCTTATTTAATTAATTTAATTAATTAATTAATTGAAACCAAATAGAGGTATATCACTGTTAATGATAAAATTGAATTTATTATTCCAATTAAATTTATATATATATATATATATATATATAAATAATTAATGAAATATAAAGAATAAAAATAAGCTGCTAACTTAATTTTTAGTGGTTAAATTCCATTAATATTTCTTTATTTATGTAGTTTAAATAAAACTTTACATTTTCATTGTAAAAATAAAATATATTAATTTTCATAAATATTTAAAGATAATTTTATCTCCTTAATATCTTCAATATTATACTCTAATTATAAGCTATTTAAATTTTTAATTTAATCTTAATAATATTATAAATAAACAAACAATTATTCATAAAATAAATCTAAATAAATAAATTATAAAATTATTTATTTGAAAAATTATAAAAAATGATCTATATTTTTTTATAATTTTTACTAAACCTCAACCTCTATATATTTCTCTTCACCCTAAATCAATATTTTTAATTAAATTTTGACCAAAATTAAGAAAATAATATCTTAACCCATAAGTAGATAAATTTGGTATAAATCATATCATACTTAAAAAATTTCTTAAATTATAAGTTAAAATAAATTTATTTATAGAATAAATTTTTATATTTCTAATAAAATATCCCATTAATCCTCCAAATAATCTAATATAAATTACTATTATTTTTAAATTAAAAGGTAAATAAATTATATAAGGATAAGAAAAAATTATTCATCTTAAAAATCTCCCACTAATTACTCTTATAAATAATAAAACAAATATTCTTTTTAATATAATATAATCCTCATCATATAAATTATAAACTCTTAATAAATTATAATCATTAATTATTAAATATATTATTAAACGAAAAGTATAAAATACAGTTAATCCGGTAGAAAAATAATATAAAAAAAAAATTCTTAAATTTAAATTTCTAAATCTAACTA
>CAMPPH010000002.1:0-13126 GCA_936450705.2 Protodeltote pygarga | reverse complement strand
ATGCCAAAGTTTGAAGTACATACCTAGAACTAACACCGGCCGTAAACGTCACTTGAATTTCGTTGCCATCTTCTGGCGTATCGTCTGTAAATTCTCGTTTATCATTGGTGTAGTCCGCACCCTCAAAACAAACTATCTCAAACATTGCATCGCCGCCATCTCTTACCGGCGGGTGTACGTACTTTATTTCTGCATCTGTTATGTTTCCAATATCACTTCCAAAACCGGCTGACAAGTGCACTTTTTGCCCTTTTTTGATCATATTTCTGGTACTATCGGTCAAATTGTATAAGTCTATGGTTGTTTGGCTCGGCTCCGGGTCATCAGTAAATTCACTATCGAAATGAATTTCAAACTGTGGATATTCAAAATATAAAGTGCCGCCATCTGTATCAATAGAAACTTTTACTTTAAATTGAAATTGTTCGTTAGCCATTCACTTCTCCATTTGTTTGGTCCTCGTCTTGTGGGCTTAATATGTCCATATATAAGAAAACAGTTGAACCAAAATTTTCTTTAGTTACAACTGTCTCATTTTTCGCTTCGTCCATTGGTATAAACTCGTTCCATTGGCAAGCGCTTATCTGAACTATCAAGCCATAATGGTTGGTTTAACGCCAACACTTCGCCCATGACAATTGGTTGCATGTCTGCTGTTAGAATATCAACTGTGAAAAACTCACCGACTGAATTGTAATTAACTTGAATATTATAAGTTAAATCACCAAATTCAAAGCTGAATATTTCTGGCAGATTATCCACGTCAATCGGTATATATGGCCTTAATGACATTTTATTCTCCTTTTTTTATTTAACTCTTACCCTCACGCCAATAGGTTATAAACCTATCCGGGTATCTGTTCCATGCTCTTAATTGTGGTATTGATGTACCGTAGCGCATCGACCAACCCCAATAAGTATTCCCGGGCTGTACCGTTAAATAAACGGCTGTACTAGCTGATGGTTTTTTCTGTCCTGAATTTTTTCGTTTAGTGTATGAACTTTTAGGGAACCGCACTTTAACTAATGTAAATTCTACACCAATACTATTGGTTGCAATACTAAATGACGTTTTTAGGTTTTGGACCATGTAATCAGTTTCCCAATATCCATGCCTTAACCCTACTAGTTTATAACCATCTGCCCAACTTTGTAAAGTTTGCATCTGTCTAAAAACTTTGTCCCAATTATCATCTACTAAATCACCATTGACTTCAATTGTCTTCTCCTGTATTTGTGCATGATCGGATAGCGGCGAACCACTTTCGACCGGGTATTGTGGCACGTTTATATCCGTGCCTTTATCCTCTTTTTCTCCTTTCACAAATATTGATGTATTGCCTACATATAGTTCTATTCCATCTAGCTTCATGCTTGTACCTCATTAGTCTTGCTGTTGTATGCCCGCAAAAATTCTTCAAACGCCTTTTTAATAGCCGGCTGCAAATTCTTCATAATATCGTCCGTTGCTCCCGCCCCGGCATTTTGAATATTAAGCGTGATATTTAAATCTGGCATTTTAATTTGAGCTGGCTTGCCATGCTTTGAAACTGATGAACGGTTTTCCATTGCATTAACGGCTTGCAGTGCGTTTGTTGTACCTTTTTCATACCTTGTTACACCTGCGCCAAACTTACGTCTTGTGTCCTCTGCATTAAGGACATGAGCACCCTTTGGCAAATTAACTAGAACGTTACGTTTCTTAGGGAACAAGCCCACCGTACCATCTGGCAACATGAACGCTTCACGGTAGTTTGAACCCTTTGCATCATTCACAAGTGCCATTCCGCCCCGGTGTCCACCAACTGATGAGCCCGATGCGTATTTAGGCAAAATGCTAGAAAATGCTGCACTAGAACCATGAGTACCATTTGCGTATGCAGAAACATTGCTAAATGCCGCCAATGATCCCGTTGTACCTGTCTCTAACTTGCTTGCGCCCTTACCTTGAACGTTAGCAGTAATGGTTACTGTTTTAGAATGCAATGAATTGATCGAGCTTGCCAATGAATTAACTTGCGCCCTTGCACTTCCTGCACTGCTTCCAATTTGAGACATTGAAGCGGCAATCTTGCTTGATGCGCTATTAGCTGCTGAAACAGCCTTATTGAAGCCACCTTGCAACGAACTTGCAATTTTATTCGCCCCTGAACTTGCTGCGCTTGCTGACTTGCTCATGCCACTAGTTACTGCGCTCGAGAGTTTAGATAGACTGCTTGTAGCTATGCTGTCTACTTTACCAAGCCCGCTTCTAATTGCACTTGTTATGCCATTTGCTCCGCTCTTAGCGCTAGACTTCGCTTTGTTCATCTGTGAAGTGATTGTTGATGTAAAGCCTGACATTGCAGACTTAGAAGCTCCGTTGACATTAGACAAACCGCTTTTAATACTTGATGCAATAGACTTCGCACCGGAACTGGCACTTGCTTTCGCTCGAGACATTCCAGACTTTACGTTACTGTTCAATTTATTAAATTCGCTTTTTCCGCTGTTTCCAACGCCACGCATTCCCGACTTAACGGCTGTTTCTATGCCCTTAGAACCCGACTTAGCTGCGCTTTTAGCCTTGTTCATTCCAGACTTAACGGAACTAGTAAGCTTGTTAAATTCTGACTTTCCTGCGTTTCCGACACCCTTTAAACCGCTTTTAACTGATGTTGAAATACCTTTAGAACCTGACTTAGCTGTATTCTTTGCTTTATTCATTCCGCTTTTAACGGAACTGTTAAGCTTGTTCATTGGCGCTTTGGCCACGTTACCAATGTTTTTAAACCCGCTCTTGATATTGTTATTAATCGCTTTGACACCGCTCTTAGAAGTTGACTTAGCTTTGTTAAGACTAGACTTAATAGAACTATTCAACTTTTTAAACTGTGTTTCAATTGGTTTAATTCCACTCTTAGCGGACTTACTCATGCTCTTAGTGCCACTCTTTACACTCTTATTAGCGTTTTTCATAGCAGTAGATGCTTGCTTTGCAAAACTCTTAAATGACTTTTGAGCGCCCTTGTTCATTGATGATAATGCAGTTTTTTGCTGCGACTTCATCTTATTTAGTTGCGTTTTCTGGCCACTAGACTGCTTTTTTAACGCACTCTGCAAATTGCTGCCCTGTTTCTTCATTGTTGACAATGTAGACTTAGCGGCTTTCTTCTGTGCTGCTACTGATGCTTTTGCTGCACTTTCTGCGGCTTTCTTTTGTCCCTTAGCAGAACTTTCCGATGCCTTTTTAATTTGCTTAGATGCATTTTTAGCCGACTTTACTTGTGAGTTGTCCGCTTTCTTAGATGATGATAAACGTGACTTGTCATTTTTCTTAGATGTGCTAGTTGCCTTGCTACTATTCTTAGATGATGCACTTGCCGCTTTTTTGCTACTGCTAGTTGATGCTTTAGCAGTTTTCTTAGATAGTGCCGAACCGCTCTTAGATGTTGCCTTGTGAGACTTAGCAATTTTAGCGTTATCTTTAACGATTGAATTAGCAGTTTTCTTAGATGAGTTTGAACGTTCCTTATCACCCTTTTTAGCCGCTTTCGTTGATCGTCCACTTGCGTTCTTAACTGCCGAACTAGACTTTTTGGCATTCTTTACCTGTTGTGGTCCATAGGTTTTAGAACTCTTTTTAGACTTCGCTTTAGTCTTATCCTTAGACTTGTTTAGCGCTGATGCAAGCGGTGAGCTACCAGAACTCTTAAGCGGCTTCGATGCCTTTCGGCTTGAACTGCTTTTCTTTTGCTGTGGTCCGTACTCCTTTTTGGACTTTTTGGCTTTTGAACTCTTAGAAGCACTTAATGCTGATGCTAATGGCGAACTGTTAGAACCTAAACTAGGCTTTTTAGACTTAGCTTTGGTTTTAACAGGTTGTGGTCCATATTCCTTTTTAGAAGCAGACTTTTTCTTTTTGGCCTTAGACTTATTTAATGCTGATGCTAATGGGCTCTCATTGTCTCCGCCCTTTGTTCCTAATGGCGTTTTAGCTTTTTTAGGTGTCTTATACTGCGTTGGACCTGTTTTGACACCCTTATTTTGCTTATTGATAGCTTGTGCCAATGGGCTATCGCTATTCACCTCTTTTTTCTTTGTGTTTTTGGCTGCGCCGTTTACACCCTTTATCGTCCCGGGCTTAACATCTTGCTTGTGTATTTCTTTTTGTCGCCAACTATTGATAGTATCAATCGCTTTTTGAGCGGCTACTGCATCTCCGCTTTCCAATGCTCTTTGATAGTCTAATGCTGCTTTTTGAGCGTTTACGTTCTTAGAATTTTGCGCCTTTTGTAGCAAAGCATAATCTTTTTTAGCTGCTGACTTGCTTACACCAAAACCACCGTTATCAGTACCGGCGGTAACTTGATTGATGTAATCTTCTTTAGCTTGCAACGCTAATGCCTTGTTGTAAGCTGTTTGAGTTTGTGCCAAATTCCTAGCTGCATTGACTTGTGTGTTTTTAGGCTTTTCATCGTCCTTGTGTATAGCGTTACCATACCATGAACCGGCCTTACCACCTAGCCAACCGCCGAGCATTCCGCCGCCAATTGTTCCCAATGGACCCAAAACACTCCCGAGCGCTCCGCCGATTGTCGCACCTACACCGTTACCAACTGCGTTTCCTAAGCCGGCATCACGTGCTTTCGTTCCGGCCTTAGTAGATGAAATTACAGAATATGCATCTAGTCCGGCAAATAAGGCGTTCATTCCCGGCATTCCCTTGCCTAAGAACTTACCTGTGGACTTCAAACCTGTGCCCATAGTTGACAAACCTTTAGCAAGTCCTGATGTTACAATCTTTTCGCCGGTTGTCCCTACAAAGCTTTGAACTTTTGCAGTTTGTCGTGCGATAAAGCCGGCGTTATTTGATGTTCTCGTGGCTACTCCGGCTCTCGTTAAGGCTTCACCCTCTGAACTGATTAGCTTTGTTTTTCCAAGTGTCGCATTACCCTTTGCGGCCATAGCTGCAAACTTACCACCCCTAGTAGTTGCATAGGCTGTTGCTTCTGCCGCTTCTCTAGCCGCCGTTCTAGTCGTGTAACCCGCTGCACTTGCTCCGCTTGTTAAAGCACCAGTCCCAGAACTTAAACCGCCTACGGTAGAAGCTGTTGACATTTTACCTGCTGCCGCTAACATCTGATCTGATGCACGTAACATGTTTGTGCCTGCGGTATCTTTCACTAACTTATTACCGCCAATTATTTTTTGAAGCATTCCACCGACTAACGGTAGTTTTCCGACAATGCCACCTAATCTCCCTAGCATTCCGTCAAATACGCCACCAATAACTGGTAGTTTAGACATGCCTTTCATAGCCAAAACAAGCGCTGAAACTTTACCAGTAAAGTCTCCAACATCTTTAGAAAAGCCTGACAATACGCCACTTGTCCCCTTTGGTATCATCGACTTTACATCGCCATACAAATCTTTGGCCATGCTAACACCGGACTTCATAGCTGACTTTATTTTATTAAACTCATCTACGAAACCTTGACCATAACCGCTTCTAAATTCCTCTGTGCCTTTCCATGCTGATTGAACTGTCTTAGTTATTCCTAAAATTCCAGTTCCTAGCTTGTTAGCAG
The DNA here is from genome assembly GCA_936450705.2 of Protodeltote pygarga. NCBI lineage: Eukaryota > Metazoa > Arthropoda > Insecta > Lepidoptera > Noctuidae > Protodeltote > Protodeltote pygarga. Next base: position 7,556 of record CAMPPH010000002.1, on the reverse strand, counting down.
CATTGGACAAAACGCCTGATGCTTTATTGGCCAAACCGCTGATGCTGTCAAAGTCGGTAAACTTACCTGATAACGTCTTAACTAAATCAGAAAAACCACCACCTTTGGCCACGTTTGAACCAAACTTATCCATAACATCAGAAATTAAGAAACTAGATGCACTTTTACCGGATCTTAACATACCCGGCAAAGTTGAGTTAAAACGTTCTGAAGCTTGACCAACTCCTCGACTGTTACCGTAGTTGTCAATACCTCTAAACGCCGTTTCGGCAGAAATGTCACCGTACTTGTATGTACCAGTTTTGTTTTTGCCTAACTCTTTACCAGTTTCTTTTTCATACTCATCACGTATGGCACGTGAAATCTTACCATCTAACAAGTTCAACGACTTAGCAGAATTACCAGTCATCTTGCCCAAGTCACCAATGTTACCTACGGCCGTTCTAAACTGATTCATTTCGTTAGTATTCAAAGCGTTGGCATCTTGAATGTTGAACATACCAGTAAGCATCGACTGTGTTTTCTTAACGTTTCCGGCATAAACACCGCCATCAGATGAGTAAATTTGTTTAGCAATTGTGTTAGCTTCTGAATAATCATTACCGGCTTTTAGTGCCGTGGCCATAATTGCATTGTTGGCATTAGTTGAAGCAGTAGTCAAAGCGTTACCACTAATAGGGTGCGCATCTGAAATTGATGTAGCCCACATAGCTTGACCACTCTGTCTCTCTTTAAGCATCTCATAACCACTACCGACAACGTTTTTAACGCCGTTTGCAGCGCTCATTATTCCACTTGCAACCAACATTGATGGTGCAAACATGGCCAAACCTTGCGTTAATGCACTAGTTATTTGCCCTTTTTTACCCTCTGAACTCCCACCAATCGCACCGCCACCGGTTGTTAATGCTTTCGTTTGAGCTTCGTAGTTCTTAACTGCCGCTAAATCTTTTTGTCTTGCAGATGCTAACTTTTCCGCTTGTGCAACCGTTTTTGCAATAGCAGCCGTTTCACGATCCTGTGCATTAGCTGCTTTAATAGCGTACTCACTAGCCCTAGATTGGGCTTGCGATGCTTTAGCGGCCATTTCTGCCGACCTAGATTGTGCCGTAACAACTTTTTGAGCCGCTTCTGCCTGTCTAAGGAAAGCAGTTTGCGCTTTAGCTGACGTTTCCGCTGTACGGTTTTGCGCCTGTGCCACTTTCTCACTCTCTATGGCTAATTTACTAGAATTGTTCTTAGCGTTCTCTAGCGAGCTGTTAAGTGACTTTACAGATGATGCCGTTTTTTCACTTCCGGCACTACCTCTGCTTAATGTTTCCTGCAATGTTTTTGCTTTTGTCGTTGCAGAAGTTAAACCCTCGTTAACTTTAGCTATTCCGCTAGTTCCAGAACTTCCAAAACGTAGTCCTTTGCCTAAAACGTTGTCCACCTTTTCAGCAGCGGCAACCGTTTTATTAAAAGCTTCGTTCAACTCTGTTAATTGGCCAATACCACTAACGTTAACTTGAAATCTTGCCTCTGTATCTCTTGCACCACCGGCCATGTTTTTTCCTCCTGTTTTTAAAATAAAAAAGCAACCGTTTTAATGGTTGCTTTACACTAAACAAAGTCACTATCTGCTTGTCGTCTTATATTCTCACGCTCAACACCAATATAATTAATTATATCTAGTTTCCACTGTGGCGCATATTTGACCTCATTTTTAGTGAAATTTACTACGCCTAGAATATAAGGCAACCATACTGATCTGTTTCGTGTTATTTCGTCCTTTACAAGGCTACTTGTTAGATACCCGGTTAGATGTGTCGACAAGAAATCTATCAGCTGCAGTTAACACCTCTTGCATACCTGCGTGAGTATTAAAGAACTTTAATCCGTTTGCTCGCAATTGTGCGGGTGCGGCTACTGCCTTGCGTAGTAATTCATCAGCATAGTATGAATAACCTTTGTCTAGCAAATCTGCAATGCGTGTAGCTTCATCGACACCGGGAAAGCTAAACGTAACATCAGCAATAGGCTCGTTTGTTTCCTTATCCTTGATGGTTTGTGTTTCCTGAACCATTGAAATGTCTTCTAGTTCTTTAAACTTACCATCATAAGGTGCTGCCGCTGCAATCGGTGCCACATTTGCGTTTGCATTTGCATTTGCGGTTTCGGCTACTGCGGGTGCCGGTGCTGTTGCGGGTGCTACTGCTTCGTTAACACCTTGTACTTGCGCATCGTTGTTTTCTGTCATGTTGTTCACATCTCCGTTAATCTATTTTAGTTAGTTGCTTCAAGTTTATAGTCTAACACTTCTGCGGTAAATTCGCGAACTAATGTGCTGTTAGAAATAGAACCGTTTGGCAACTGGTTGAATGCAGCTTGTGTTCCAGAAGCTCGTTCACCTTGTGCATTAACTATAATTGTAAACTCTTGTTGTGAGTTTGCCAAGTCCAAAAGATACTTATAATCTGCTGTATCTGGCAAAACACGCAATACAATGTTACCAAGTGGCGCATTTTGCTTAACTCGGTAAGGGTTACCAATAATAGGGACACGGCTTTGGCTGTTTGGTTGCGTATGTGTCCATGTTACCGGGTCACCCTCGGCGAACGCTGTAATCATACGGCCGTTAACTGAAACGCTGTCGTTTCGTACATCATATACTTTTGCTGGCATTATATTTGCCCTCCTGATTAATTATTTGATTAAGGTAAGATAACAGTTCCGTTAACGTCTGTATGATCAATAGAACTTGATGGCGTATAGCTAAATGACAAACCAGAATACTTGCGGCTGTTAATGTCGCTTGTAGTTTGTTCACTGCGTGTCTTAGCACCAACTGAATATGCACCCTTAGTGTCTTCACCTGTTTCAATAATTCCTTGTTGGAAAGCCTTTTCAAGTACAGAACTTAATTCCCCTTGTAGCAAACCAATACCGGCTGCGTTATAAGGCACTTTGTCATTCTTGTTAAGAACGTTCATCAAAGAACTTTGAATGTTGTTGTCGATCCAGATACGGCCATGCAAGTCATCAATGTACAAGCCATTTAATACTGTTCCGCCTGTTGTTGATGCCATGTTGCCACGTGTGATATAAGTAATTCCCTTAACTGCATCAATAGCGCCCTTTTCGGTGCTAGAAATTTCGTCCCACGATGTAATTCCTGTAAGGTTTTCAAACTTCCAGTTAACTGAACCAACTGTTCGGCTTGCAACTCCACCAACCAAAGCAGCATCTAAGCGACCTTTAGAAAATGGCAAAACAGTACCAATTGTCCATTGCATCTTTTCAACGTTTTCTAAATCGCTAGATTTTTCAACTTGAATAACTGCAAACTTGTATCCAATTTGTTCCACTGTCGTTGATAACACAATGTCATCTTCAATAGTTGGTGTGGCCAAAAGTGCAAATGTCCAATCTTCGTCCCAAAATGTTTCAATATCTGAATTTAATTGCGTGTATTCGATAACATCAATATGTTCTGGGCGGCCTGTTTGACTAAACACGGCACGTGCTGCCTTTACTACATCAGTTTCTGGACCGTAAGCAGTTACAACACTTGCAGTGTCATAATACTTTACCATTTTTGGCGTTGGTGTATCTCCTGATGCTTTAACAAAAATTGCCGGGATACCTAAACCAATAACGATGCTAGGTACGCTACCCTTTAGCGTAACCGTTACATCAGAAAATTTATTATTTGCCATCTTCGTTCTCCTTTGTTGGCGTTTCTAAATGCTCAATAGTTAATTGAGTTTCGTCTATTTCTACGCTCTTTACACGTAGAACAACGCTGAACTGGTTTCTGAAATCGTAACCAATGCTCAAAGCGTTGTTAATTACCATATTATCAGTTATTTTGACAATGTAAATATTGTTTAATTCTTCCAATAAATATCGTACTTCGGCGCTCTTAAACCAATTGCGTAACTGGTCACCAACCGTTAAAGACTGTAATTCATCATCAGAATGTGCATTATAGTTAACATATATGTCAAAGTACGGCGTAGCAAACTTTGAGTAGCCTTGATCCTTATGTGGGTTTACAACTTGCATCGTGGCAAAAGGAAAGCTAGAAATCTTTTCTATGTTACTTTCTGTCGTGACTGCAATTTCTAAATCTTCTTTAATTTTCTTATTGATTGTAGCGAACAACGCTTCATAATCAAAAGCATTAATCTTAGTCATATTGGTTGCTCATTCCTTTCAAAAAGTAAATGTAAACATCAGAATACCCGGTATAATCGTTTATTGCGATTATTTCAAAGACTGCGCCGTGCCATCTAAACTTGTCTTTTGTGGCATATTTGTTCGTAGAATACATAACATAGTCATAGCTTTCATAGACACCGCCGGACGTTAATACCGTACCTGTTGAGTGTCCACTTGTAACCGGCATCTGGCTCTGGTCAAACGGAACTAGGACCTCTTTTACAGTTGACCATGCTTCCTTATTTTTGCCCTTAGACACAAACCCGCTATCGCTAATCGTATTGTCGTTTTTCTTAAACTCCACATCAATAGCATTTTTAGCTATCGTTGCTTTAAACTTAATGTTCATTAGCGCTCTACCTCCGCTTCTATCGAACCTAACAAATCACCCTTATCAATCAAAGGCGTAGAACCACCCTGCGTTCTATTGTTAACGGTGAGTTAGCTGTGAAGCTACCGTTACGCATAGTGCTTTGAATACCCATGCGCATCAGTTGAGCGATGCCACGTTTATAGCTCTTAACACTTTGGCCATGAACGGCTGCCTGAAATGCTTGTGCCGCTTTCCTTTTCCACTCATCAGCATGTTCAATAACTGACATCTGAATGAATGGACGTGCCGGGATAGTCACTTGCTTCAACTTTCTGAATGAACCATCTGGCATTCGTATCATCAAGTAACCACCAACGTTTTTGGCCGTAATAGTTGCCCCATACTCTTGTACGTGGGCAATCATTTGTATCTTACCGCCTTTTAAAACACCGGCTCTAATTAAAGTACCGTCCAATTCGTTAAGATTTTCAATAATCTTAGGCAAATTGTTGACATCTTTAATCATGTGGTAAAAGCGCCCTCTTAATTCGTAATCTAAGCAGCTTCTCTTGCCAATTGTAATCATAAATAAAGTTCCAATTCATGACATCTCGTGGACGAACGCCATACTTGAAGTACAAGTAAACTAAATCTTCGCCTTTTTTGAGTTGATATTGTACCCAAATGTAATCTGGGTCCGGGGGACGATAACCAAAACCGCTCTCTGGGTCCCAAATCATCTTAGGCTTTTCTAAGCCTAACGCTTTGAAAGCTTCATTGTTGTAATAATCTTCATCTGTTAGAACACGTGGGTGCGCATCTTCTGCACTTTCGGCATCTTCTTTGCTTCCGCCGGCTGTTGATCCACTATTTTGTTCTGCACTTGATGCTGAACCGCTTGTGTCGCTTCCTGCGCTGCTTGCTTCACTTCCATTAGTTCCGCTTGTGTCGGCTGCTGAACTGGTTGGCGTTTCGGCTGCGCTTGATGTGTCTGTGCTTGCTTTCCCACTTGTTCCACTGTCTCCGGTGTCTTTCCCGGTGTCTGTGGCTGTTGTGCTTTGCTTGCTCTCGTCTTGCGCTGCGTTGTCGTCTGTGAGCTTTTCTTTCTCATTTGCCATGCTGTTTCCTTTCGTTTATTAGATGAACTCACCTATGTTGCCGCTTAGTCCTAAGCTTCTTAACAATTTGTCGTAAGCTTCTTCAAAACGGTTGCTATAAGCTTGTTTAGATCCAGAATAGGCGCTATATTGCTGTTTCAAACCTCCGACTTGTTCCAATACTAAACCGTTATCAGTCGATTTTGCAGCAGATACATACAATGTCAATAAATGACAAGCATATACTCTGGTTGCATACTCCTGATAACGGCTCGGAACTTTGTCAATGTCTACTTGCAAAGATGCGTCTTTAATTTTTTGGTCAACTAATTCATCAGTAATTTCATTACTATCTAACTTAGCTTGCCCAAAGTCAACTTTAACCGCCCCTTTATCAGCATACATAGATCACTCCTTAAAGGACTGTTCCTTGCAGCAATGAATAACGTTGTGCCAATGTTGGCGTTGCTGTGGCTGTTCCCAATACTACGTTAGTAATAGGGTTAACAGTTGAATAAGTTGAAAGCATGATGTTACCAACGCTTTGAATGTTTACAGATGGGTTCTGCAAACAAGCGGCTTTCTTCTGGCGTTACGCCGTAAACTGTTTCACCCAAAGGACCATCTCCAAACAATGCAAATGCACCATCTTCAATAAAGCTCTTAGTTGTCTTTTTTCCGTCCTTGCCAATTTCATCGTACTTACCAGAATAAGCAAGCAAAGCGGGCAAACCTTGTGACATCAAGTAGTTGTTGAAGTCACCGGGCATAACTGATTGAACTGTGGCATTGATGCCTAATACACGTTGTACCACTTGTTTGTTTGAGCGCATTGCAGCCAAAGCCTTAGTAGAAGTCAAACCACGTGTAACTTCAAAATTAGCATTAGCTTGCGTGTCAATCAAGTATTGGATAGGGTCAAATTCTGGATCGGCAAAGTTAACTTTGGTCAATTTTTGGTCTTTGTCCAACTTGAAGTCATATTCAACTTTTTTACCCTTTTCATCATTTTGGCTAAACTTACCAGTAGTAAGCACTTGAACACGTGCCAATTCCAAAGCTGCTTTGATGGCGTTAGTCAAACGAACACCTGACTTCAAAACATTTTCTGCTAATGGCTCGTACTTTGCATATCCCAAACGCTTGAAAGTCTCAATTTCGACCATCTTTTCTTCGTCAAATTCCTCTGAACGTGCGTAACGGAAAGCCTTACCAGTTTGTACTTCACGTTCGTAAGTTGCTTTTTCTGCTGTTGCATCTAAGGCATGAACGTGGGCAATTTGTGGTAATTCTGTCTTGTCTACCAGTGTCATAAAGTCATTTGAGTTGACTTTGTTTTCTGGGAAAAGACTTTCTAACATAAAGTTTCGGACACCTGCATTACCGCTTGTATAGTCGATAATATCACGTGCTCCGAACATTTCTAAGAATGCTGAATTGCTCATCTTGTTTTTCTCCTAATTAATTATTCGCCCGCTCCGGGTGTCTTAACGGCTTCAAAGTCACCATCACGGAAGTGAATACCCATAGCATTCAACTTCAACTTTTCTTCGTCTGTTGCAGTGATGCGTTCTTCAATTACTGTCCCGCTAGTTAATACTGCGGTTGGCAATGCTTCACCTGCTGCGGCATCATCTTCATCAACTTCAAGTCCGTTTACTGCCAAACCGACTAATTTGCCGTTGTAGTAAACAACTTCGCCCATCTTAACAGACTTATCGAGTGAAAATGTAAACTGTTCGTTGTATCGACCTGCAATAAAGAAGCCGCCTGCATCTATTACAATTTTTGAACTCATTGTATTTTTCTCCTATTATTTATTAAATTGCGCCCCACGGATCAACATTATCGTTGTTAGAACGTTTTTTAGCTTTGTCGGCCATGCGTGCACCGAACGACTTTTCTTCGTCATTGTTTTGGCTAGATGATCCAGAATTTCCGGG
>CAMPPH010000001.1:5000-22330 GCA_936450705.2 Protodeltote pygarga | reverse complement strand
AAAAAAAAAGGTTAGGTTAGGTTAGGTTAGGTTAGGTTAGGTTAGGTTAGGTTAGGTTAGGTTAGGTTAGGTTAGGTTAGGTTAGGTTAGGTTAGGTTAGGTTAGGTTAGGTTAGGTTAGGTTAGGTTAGGTTAGGTTAGGTTAGGTTAGGTTAGGTTAGGTTAGGTTAGGTTAGGTTAGGTTAGGTTAGGTTAGGTTAGGTTAGGTTAGGTTAGGTTAGGTTAGGTTAGGTTTTTTTTTTTTTTTTTTTTTTTTTTTTTTTTTTGGCAGGAGGGGAAATCCTCATGGACACCCCAGTCACCTCACGGGTGATGTGGCTGGGGTAGTGTCGGACTCTTACCGACTAAAACCACCTCCTGCCATGCGGTACCCCCTAACATGGTCAGGGACCTTGTCTGCTGCTGCTTTTATTTGCTGAGCCGGCTAAGGTCATAGTATATTGAAATACGAGTACCTAGCCGGCTTTGTTGCGATTGACGACGAGTTTGCACACGTCGTCCAAATACGCCAGCAGCAGATGTTGCGTGCCCTTCCCGGATAGGCACGCCGCCAAGGTCCCTGCAGTCAGCTCTATGTCGGCCTCCATCTCGAACTGCCTTCGTCTTCCGACATGCACTGGGCAGTCGAGAAGAATATGGGGTACGGTTTCCGGGACTTCGGGATCACATATGCACGATGGGTTCTCCTTACACTTGAAACGGTGCAGGTATTCGGAGAACCCACCGTGCCCCGTCAACGCCTGGGTGATCAGCCCTGTTGGCTGGATCCGCCGCACGATCTTGTGCGCCTGGAGTGCATCTGGCAGAAACAGCTTGGTTACGGAAGCGGTCTCTCCGCCCCTATACCTCCGATTCCACTCGCCTATCGACTCCTGGCGGATTTGCCGCCGGACGAATGAGATCGGGCACCGGTCATAATCGGGTTTCCGCTTGCTCTTGAGAGCCGCTTCCTTGGCCAGGTGGTCCGCGCGCTCGTTCCCCGCTAGTCCCGCGTGGGCCTTGATCCAAAACAAGGACACATCTTTGCTTTTGGTCAAGGCCAGGCGCAGGTTTTGCCTCGCCTCTGCTGCTAGGGGGTGAGACGAGTCTTGGCTAGTGACTGACTGCAGTGCTGCCCTGGAGTCACTGTATATGCCGAAGCTCGCCTCCGAGCGCCTGAGGATCTCCCGCGTCGCCCTGCATATGGCCAGTAGTTCCGCCTGGTACACACTACAGTATGATGGCAGACAGAGTTTGACGGCTTTGGTCTCGGCGTCACCGGCCCACAGTGATAGTGCCGCTCCGACCTTCTCATCAATCTTGCTGCCATCGGTGTAGATGCGTACCGCCTGACTGCTGTGGGCATCGACATCAGTCTGATCAGCCAGGCAGACGAAACTCATGGCCACTTGCAGTGCGGGATGAGGAGTCTCTGCAAACGCCACCGCACGCTCGACCTCCCGGTCTCCTAAGGCCGGCCGGGGCAACCCTCTCCTCGCCTCGTACAGGGCGGCTGCCTCTTGTACGCGCAGGTCGAGAGGTAGTATCCCAGCCAGCATCAACGCCGAGTTTAGAGACACCGTGCGGTAGGACTTGCAGAGCTTCTGGGCGAATCCTCGTTGGACCACGTTGAGCTGTTTCTGCACTCCAAGCTTATTCACTGCCGGGGCCCAGGCACTTGCTGCGTACATTATCACCGGCTCTACCGTCGCCGTATAGATGCTGCGGATCACCTCCGTATGGAGACCCCAGCTCACCTTCGCAGCTCTGGAGAGTTGCTTGAAAATAGCCAGGCCTTTGCGACACACATTCCCCACGTGGGTGTTAAAAGTGAGGTGGTCGTCGATAGTAAGGCCCAGTATTTTCAGCTCCTTAGACATTCCAATGTCGACCCCGCCCATGTGCAGGATCGGGACATCATACTTTAATTTTCGCGTTATTAGCATCGCGCCGGTTTTGTGTGGCGCGAACTTCAGCTTGTTTCTGATGCCCCAATTCCGCACATACTCGAGGTCGGCATTGGCCTGCCTCTGTATCTCCAGAGCTGTTTCCCCATCGAAGATGAGCGCAACATCATCGGCGAACGCCTGGCAATACGTACCGCGCTGCTCTAGGCCCCTTAGCAGCGGATCCAGCAACAGGTTCCACAGGATCGGACCACCAATTGACCCCTGGACACAACCCTTTTCTGTGGACTTACGGAATTCCACACCGGCGTAGCGGACATCTACACTTCTGTGCTCGAGATAGCTGTCCAGTAGCCTTCTGAGATTCACGGGACACTTTTCCTCAGCCAGTCTGACTCTGATGGCCGGCCACCATGCGCTATCGAAGGCTCCCTCTATATCCAGAGACACCACTGTGACCAGTCTCTTCTGATCCAGCTTAGCTCTAATGTGCTGGATCATTGTGTAGAGGGAGTCTTCGGTTAGGTTAGGTTAGGTTAGGTTAGGTTAGGTTAGGTTAGGTTAGGTTAGGTTAGGTTAGGTTAGGTTAGGTTAGGTTAGGTTAGGTTAGGTTAGGTTAGGTTAGGTTAGGTTAGGTTAGGTTAGGTTAGGTTAGGTTAGGTTAGGTTAGGTTAGGTTAGGTTAGGTTAGGTTAGGTTAGGTTAGGTTAGGTTAGGTTAGGTTAGGTTAGGTTAGGTTAGGTTAGGTTAGGTTAGGTTAGGTTAGGTTAGGTTAGGTTAGGTTAGGTTAGGTTAGGTTAGGTTAGGTTAGGTTAGGTTAGGTTAGGTTAGGTTAGGTTAGGTTAGGTTAGGTTAGGTTAGGTTAGGTTAGGTTAGGTTAGGTTAGGTTAGGTTAGGTTAGGTTAGGTTAGGTTAGGTTAGGTTAGGTTAGGTTAGGTTAGGTTAGGTTAGGTTAGGTTAGGTTAGGTTAGGTTAGGTTAGGTTAGGTTAGGTTAGGTTAGGTTAGGTTAGGTTAGGTTAGGTTAGGTTAGGTTAGGTTAGGTTAGGTTAGGTTAGGTTAGGTTAGGTTAGGTTAGGTTAGGTTAGGTTAGGTTAGGTTAGGTTAGGTTAGGTTAGGTTAGGTTAGGTTAGGTTAGGTTAGGTTAGGTTAGGTTAGGTTAGGTTAGGTTAGGTTAGGTTAGGTTAGGTTAGGTTAGGTTAGGTTAGGTTAGGTTAGGTTAGGTTAGGTTAGGTTAGGTTAGGTTAGGTTAGGTTAGGTTAGGTTAGGTTAGGTTAGGTTAGGTTAGGTTAGGTTAGGTTAGGTTAGGTTAGGTTAGGTTAGGTTAGGTTAGGTTAGGTTAGGTTAGGTTAGGTTAGGTTTACCGGTAGAGCCACTCATGCCGGACAGGTTCAAAGTGAGAGACCAGACAAAGAGGGATACTGAGGGGCAGGTAGCCCAGATGGGCTGAGCTCTTTCACGTGTCTCCTATCATCTCGGAACACATGAAAGTAGCTGGCGGCGTCCACACTGGACAGTCGCGAGGCGGGGCGTCCTTTACGTCAGACGCGCCTGAGAAGGGCTGCTGGCTTGTTGCCATGCAGCGGAGTGGAGCCAGCTGCGAAAGCGGTAGGCGGCGTACGTGCTTCATGCACTTAACGCAGATCGTAATCCCGCTAGGAGTATCGTGGTCATGTCTCATGGCTTCGAACGGGACCGAGGGTCTTGGCTTAGCCGCCCGGACCGCGAGGAAGAACACCTCTATAAAAATTACCCCGAATCCTAAGTTTTGGTGTGCGGCGAGAGGATGAATGGCCGACGGGACTGCTTCCTTTTAAGGGAGCTTCAGGTCGTGAGCGCACCCCCAGCCAGTGAACCGGTGGACTCTCTGGTTGGGTTACAAATCTACACTTACCCGGGTACAGGGGGCACTGCCCGGGCGGACCTTTTATTTCCCCCACACTCGTGGGAACTATATGGCGAATTTTACTAAAACAAACAAAAACCTGACGTTAGAAGGAGACAGCCGAGAAGGCTCTAATGACGGTGGTCGAGAAGACCGAGAAGAAGTTGGACAAGAGGGCCAACTGGGAGGATGGCGAGGAAGCCGAGAGTCGATTCTTGAATCGATTTCGAACAGAGGATCTCCAGTCGTTGTGCTGCAGAGACTCACTGGCCTTGGTGGCCGCGAGGATGCTGATGCGGGGTCTGATCATGACTCCACATCAAGTATGAACGTTGATGCTGGCACCTCCAAATTTTGGGCTGAGCCCCCGCGTAAGCGCCCGCACTTCAAGTTGGGTCCCTCGGGGTCGAGTGAAGAGAAGCTGCCGCCCTCAAAACTGGGAGCGAAAGCAGGACCTACCTGGACACGTATAGACTTTCTGCGTCCAGAAGCGCTACGTGCGTCTGCACAGAGTGCGCCAGAAAGTGAGTCCGATGATCCCTGCATGAGTGAGGAGACTTACTTGGCAGAAGCTTCTATCGGCGCTCTATCGGTAGAAGCTCTCGAGAGGACGGCCCTTCAGGACCTAGAGAAGGTCTTGGAAACGACTAGGAAGTCTAAAAACATGAAGGGCACTAGTCAACGGACTGTAAAAACGGCAGCGGAGCGTGTGAGACTCGCAGTCGGAGATCTCGCCAGCAGGAGCACCTCGGAGGAAACCCGGAGGCTCCAGCTGGAAAATGATAGGCTGCGAAAGGAGATTGGGGCTCTTCGCAAGGAGATGGAGGCTAGGCCCAATGATCTGCCACAAACGCAACAAACGCAGGATGCTAAGAGAGACGAAGCCATAATTAGCGCCGTCGTCAATCAACTGGCGAAAATGATAGATGCCCGCTTCGCTGGCATAGAGGACCGTCTTTTACCGGCCCCTACTCTCCGTCCGCCACTGGCAGCCGACCGGAAACGGTCTACAGCTGCTACTGCTACGGCTGCTAAACCCAGCGGAGCGTCGAAGCGGCCCACCATGGCCTCACTAGAGGCATCACAGGCTCGCGTTGAAACTGCCACTGGACAGGAAAATCTCCCCCAACAATCAAGTCCACCCAGCGCTGAGAGTGGCGGCTGGGAGACTCAGAAAAAGAAGGGGAAGAAAAAGAAGGGGAAAGAAGCTGCTCCCGAGAACAAAGGGAACAGCTCTAAAGAGCAAGAGGCAAAGAAGGACACTGTGCCTTCTCAGAAGAAGAAAAAGAGGAACAGGAAAAGGAAGTTCCGCGTTCCTAAATCCGCTGCAGTGGTATTAACGCTGCAGCCGGAAGCGGTTCAAAAAGGAGTCACATATGCGGCCGTCATAGCGAAAGCTAAAGAAAATATAGAACTCCAATCATTGGGAATAGCCGAAATTAGGTTCCGCACGGCGATGACCGGGGCTCGCCTTTTGGAGATCTCCGGTAATGATGGGGCTGCCGGGGCCGACCTGCTGGCCAAAAAACTGCAGGGAGTGTTTGCTGAGGAAGTCAGGGTCTCGAGACCAACAAAGACTGCTGAGCTGCGTATATCAGGCCTCGATGACTCCATTACACCCAAGGATGTTCAGGAAGCTATCGCTCAAAAAACAAACTGCTCTGCTGAAGCCGTGAGGGTAGGTGCGATCCGCCTCGGTCCAGGAGGTGTAGGGACTGCATGGCTTCAATGTCCGGTTGCGAGCGCGAAGGCATTAGCAGATGCAGGCCGTCTTCTCGTCGGCTGGAGCTCTGCCAGAGTGCAAGCCTTGGAAGCCCGGCCTATGAGGTGTTTCAAATGCCTGGGGTCGGGACACACACGCCAAACGTGCACATCCCTCACGGACCATAGCGGACTCTGCTTCCGCTGCGGCAAGCCGGGTCATATGGCAGCGGCATGCTCCGGCGATCCGCACTGCCCCTTGTGCGAGACGGCTAAACTGGCGTCAAACCACATCGCTGGTGGGAAAGGCTGCAAGGCTCCAGCTCAGCCAAAACGCAAGAGGACAGAGAAGGCCGCTTTGACTCCGGCCACTCTTAGTGCGGCGCGACAAGGGCAGTCGCAAGAAGAAGCGATGGTCACAGAATAATGGCCCAAAGCCGACAAATCAAATTTCTACAGACCAATACTAACCACGCCGCCGATGCGCAGGACCTTCTCCTGCAAATCATGGCGGAGTGGTCTATAGATGTGGCTGTAGCGGCGGAACCATATTTTGTACCTCCCCGTCCTAACTGGGTGAGTGACGCAAATGGCTCCGTCGCTATTATTAGCTCTGCGGACTCCAATTCCCCGCCCCTTTCAGTGAGAGAAAAGGGCTCTGGATACGTGGCTGCTATATGGAAGGGCATCACCATAGTAGGGGTATACTTCTCGCCGACTAGAAGTCTTGCCGAATTTGAGGACTTCATGGACCAACTCGAAGCCTCGGTTCGGCGGCTGCTCCCTGGTGACATGATCGTCATGGGAGACTTCAACGCGAAATCTACCGCGTGGGGGTCCCCCGCAACGAGCCCTAGGGGAACTGTGGTCGAGGAGTGGGCGGCGGCTACGGGCCTATGTCTCCTAAACACTGGCTCCGTCAATACGTGTGTGCGGCAGCAGGGGGAGTCAATAGTGGATCTCTCTTTCGCTAGCCCTGCTGTCGCCGCACGCATCCGAGACTGGCAGGTTCGAGAGGATATGGAGACCTCATCGGACCACCGGTATATCACCATGAGTATCCACCTCTCGCCAACGCCTCGAGAGGACAGGCCTTACAATGCCCGGCAATTCCCACGGTGGGCGACGAGAAAGCTCGACAGGGACCTTCTTGAGGAGGCCGCCATCGTACAGGCCTGGGTATCTCCCTCACCTCCGACTGAGGAGGTCGATGTTGAGGCTGGTCGTTTTCGGGACGCCATGACGGCGATATGCGACGCGTCTATGCCTCGCACGCGGCGACGACCTCCAAAGAAGGAGGTGTATTGGTGGTCCCAAGAGTTGGCGGAACTCCGAGCATCCTGCATCGATGCCCGAAGGGGCTACTCAAGAGTCCGCAGGCGACGACTCAATCGTAATGAGGAGCTGGAGGGCCAACTGTTCCAGGCCTACCGCGATGCCAGGGAGCTGCTTAAAGCGGCAATCTGCCGTGCCAAGGACCAGGCGCGGAGTGAGATGCTGGATGAGGTTGACCGCGATCCCTGGGGGCGGCCGTATCGTGCGGCGCGGAATAAACTCCGTTGTCAAGGCCCTCCACTGACGGAAACTCTCCAGCCTCAGTTTCTCGCTCGAGTCGTAGAGACGCTTTTCCCTGCCTCAGTTGAGCACACGTCTCCGACCATGGCCTCACCAGGTGCTGTCGACGTTGACGAGGAGGTCACTCCGATCTCAGATGCGGAAATGGGCGCCGCGATACTTAGAATGCGGTCAAAGAATACTGCCCCAGGACCAGACGGCGTGCCTGGCAAGGTGCTCGCTTTGGCACTAGCCAGCCTGAAGGATCGGCTTCATGGCATATTTGACGCATGTCTAACGTCGCGGCGGTTCCCTAGTGTGTGGAAAGAAGGACGCTTGGTTCTCCTTCAGAAGGCAGGACGCCCACCGGACTCTCCATCGGGGTACAGGCCGATTGTGCTTCTGGACGAGGTGGGGAAGATGCTAGAGAGGATTCTCGCTGCCCGCCTCGTCCGGCATCTGGACAGCGTTGGCCCCAACCTATCGGATGCCCAGTTCGGATTTCGAGCCGGTCGGTCGACGGTAGACGCCATTTTGCGCCTAAAGTCTAAGGCAACTGAAGCAGTTGCACAGGGAAATGTGCTGTTGGCCGTATCACTAGATATAGCCAACGCATTTAACACCCTACCGTTTGGCTGCATCTGCGAAGCGCTGCGTTTTCATGGAGTTCCGGCGTATCTGAGGCAGCTGGTAAATGACTACCTGCGGGGACGTTGCGTTAGCTATGTTACATCGGACGGTCGCATCGAACGCAAACCCATGGCATGCGGGGTTCCACAGGGGTCGGTTCTTGGGCCGCTCCTGTGGAACATTGGTTATGATTGGGCTTTACGCAGCGTCCTCGCTCCCGGGCAGGACGTCATTTGTTACGCGGACGACACCCTCGTCATCGCCCAGGGGCCCAACTTCGAGGAGGCGGCTAGTTCGGCCAGCGAATGCGCGTCGGTAGTAATCGGCCGCATTGAGGCGCTAGGGCTAAAGGTTGCACTTGAAAAGACGGAGGCCTTGGTGTTCTATGGGCCACGCCGCAGACCACCAGCGGGTGCTCATGTCACCATTGGCGAGGTGAGGATACCGGTAAAGACCAACATGAAGTACTTGGGCTTGGTTCTGGACCGACTGTGGCATTTCGAGGAACATTTTAAGTACCTCGAGCCTAAACTTATTAGTACCGCGTCTGCCCTTGGCCGACTGCTGCCGAATTTGGGGGGGCCCAGCATTAGTTGCCGACGACTATACACGGGAGTGGTGCGCTCAATGGCCCTCTATGGTGCTCCGGTGTGGTCTGGATGCCTCAACAACCAGAGCAAGACACTGCTGCGGAAGCCACAGAGAGTAATGGCGAACAGAGTCATACGCGGCTACCGCACAATTTCAGCGGAGGCCGCGTGTGTCCTCGCAGGGACTCCTCCGTGGGAGCTGGAGGCGAAAGTACTCTCTGTGGTGTACGAGCGTGGAGCCGTTACCCGAGCGGAGAGCGGCCGACCACCGCCACTTGAGCTCTTAAAAAGGTGGCGTCAGGAAGCACAGAGGGCCATTGTGAGCCAGTGGAAGGAAAGGCTGGAGACACCAAGCGCCGGCCACTGGACGATAGGGGCGTTCCAGCCTGTAATGGAGAAGTGGTTGGAAAGGCGGCATGGCACGCTGTCATTCCGCGTCGTGCAGGTATTATCCGGACACGGATGCTTCGGCAAATACCTGCACACCGTGGCTAGGCGGGAGCCTACACCCGCATGCCATCACTGCGGCCACATTGTGGACACGGCGGAGCACACGCTCATGCAGTGCCCTGCTTGGGCAGAGCAACGTCGTGCTCTCCAGTGCACAATTGGACAAGACATTTCGTTGTCGGCTGTGGTGAAAGCTATGGCCGACAGCTCAACCGGATGGGAGGCCGTCGCGACCTTCTGCGAGGATGTCATCTCGCAGAAGGAAGCGGCGGAGCGGGTCAGGGAGGAAAACAACCTGGCTGACCCGATCCGTCGCAGGCGAATGGGTCGGCGAAGGCGGCGATACGCCCAGCAATTGCCGCCCTGACAAGGGCAAGCGGTCGGCAGAGCGGGGTAATCTGTCGGCTGCTTCACACCGTGACGTCAAAGGTGTAAACCCTAGTTGCTGGTAGATGTCAAGTGCCTGACATCACCAAAGAAAGAGTGGGCCCGGATGCGGGCAATCACCAGGGGGGGTCGCGAAAGTCATGCTGGGCAGTACTCACGGCCCCCCCAATTGGTGTATAGTGGCACAAGCAGAGTTTTTAGTGGGTGCGAGCCCCACATAACCACGCCGTTTCCCCGGACGGTGTGGTATGCGGTAGGCATTTTCTCTGCCAAAAAAAAAAAAAAAAAGGTTAGGTTAGGTTAGGTTAGGTTAGGTTAGGTTAGGTTAGGTTAGGTTAGGTTAGGTTAGGTTAGGTTAGGTTAGGTTAGGTTAGGTTAGGTTAGGTTAGGTTAGGTTTTTTTTTTTTTTTTTTTTTTTTTTTTTTTTTTTTTTTTTTTTGGCAGGAGGGGAAATCCTCATGGACACCCCAGCCACCTCACGGGTGATGTGGCTGGGGTAGTGTCGGACTCTTACCGACTAAAACCACCTCCTGCCATGCGGTACCCCCTAACATGGTCAGGGACCTTGTCTGCTGCTGCTTTTGTTTGCTGAGCCGGCTAAGGTCATAGTATATTGAAATACGAGTACCTAGCCGGCTTTGTTGCGATTGACGACGAGTTTGCACACGTCGTCCAAATACGCCAGCAGCAGATGTTGCGTGCCCTTCCCCGATAGGCACGCCGCCAAGGTCCCTGCAGTCAGTTGCATGTCGGCGTCCTGTTCTAATCTCATTTTTCTTTCCGCATGCACTGGACAGTCGAAAAGAATGTGGGGCACCGACTCAGGGATTTGGGGATCACAGATGCATGATGGGTTCTCCTTACGCTTGAAACGGTGCAGGTATTCGGAGAACCCACCGTGCCCCGTCATCGCCTGGGTGATCAATCCTGTTGGCTGGATCCGCCGCACGATCCTGTGCGCCTGGAGTGCATCTGGAAGAAACAGCTTGGTTACGGAAGCGGTCTCTCCGCCCCTGTACCTCCGATCCCACTCGCCTATCGACTCCTGGCGGATTTGCCGCCGGACGAATGAGATCGGGCATCGGTCGTAGTCGGGCTTCCGCTTGCTTTTGAGAGCCGCTTCCTTGGCCAGGTGGTCCGCGCGCTCGTTCCCCGCTAGTCCCGCGTGGGCCTTGATCCAAAACAAGGACACATCCTTGCTTTTGGTCAAGGCCAGGCGCAGGTTTTGCCTCGCCTCTGCTGCTAGGGGGTGAGACGAGTCTTGGCTAGTAACTGACTGCAGTGCTGCCCTAGAGTCACTGTATATGCCGAAGCTCGCCTCCGAGCGCCTGAGGATCTCCCGCGTCGCCCTGCATATGGCCAGTAGTTCCGCCTGGTACACACTACAGTATGATGGCAGACAGAGTTTGACGGCTTTGGTCTCGGCGTCACCGGCCCACAGTGATAGTGCCGCTCCGACTTTCTCATCAATCTTGCTGCCATCGGTGTAGATGCGTACCGCCTGACTGCTGTGGGCATCGACCTCAGTCTGATCAGCCAGACAGACGAAACTCATGGCCACCTGCAGTGCGGGGTGAGGAGTCTCTGCAAACGCCACCGCACGCTCGACCTCCCTGTCTCCTAAGGCCGGCCGGGGCAACCCTCTCCTCGCCTCATACAGGGCGGCTGCCTCCTGTATGCGCAGGTCGAGAGGTAGTATCCCGGCCAGCATCAGCGCTGAGTTTAGAGACACCGTGCGGTAGGACTTGCAGAGCTTCTGGGCAAATCCTCGTTGGACCACGTTGAGCTGTTTCTGCACTCCAAGCTTATTCACTGCCGGGGCCCAGGCACTTGCTGCGTACATTATTACCGGCTCTACCGTCGCCGTGTAGATGCTGCGGATCACCTCCGTATGGAGACCCCAGCTCACCTTCGCAGCTCTGGAGAGTTGCTTGAAAATAGCCAGGCCTTTGCGACACACATTCCCCACGTGGGTGTTAAACGTGAGGTGGTCGTCGATAGTAAGGCCCAGTATTTTCAGCTCCTTAGACATTCCAATGTCGACCCCGCCCATGTGCAGGATCGGGACATCATACTTTAATTTTCGCGTTATCAGCATCGCGCCGGTTTTGTGTGGCGCGAACTTCAGCTTGTTTCTGATGCCCCAGTTCCGCACATACTCGAGGTCGGCATTGGCCTGCCTCTGTATCTCCAGAGCTGTTTCCCCATCGAAGATGAGCGCAACATCATCGGCGAACGCCTGGCAATACGTACCGCGCTGCTCTAGGCCCCTTAGCAGCGGATCCAGCAACAGGTTCCACAGGATCGGACCACCAATTGACCCCTGGACACAACCCTTTTCTGTGGACTTACGGAACTCCACACCGGCGTAGCGGACATCTACACTTCTGTGCTCGAGATAGCTGTCCAGTAGCCTTCTGAGATTCACGGGACACTTTTCCTCAGCCAGTCTGACTCTGATGGCCGGCCACCATGCGCTATCGAAGGCTCCCTCTATATCCAGAGACACCACTGTGACCAGTCTCTTCTGATCCAGCTTAGCTCTAATGTGCTGGATCATGGTGTAGAGGGAGTCTTCGGTGCTTTTCTGTGGCATGAAGCCATACTGGCGAGTACTCATCCGCGGAATCAGATGCCACTTCAGTCTTCGGACAGCCATCTTCTCCAGGACCTTCCCCAAAACTGGCAAAAGGCCAATTGGCCTGTGCGATTTCGGGGTGGTGTAGCTTTCCTTGCCCGGCTTCCTGAGGACCACCACGGTGGCCTCCTTCCAGATCTTCGGAAAGTAGCCTAGTTCTAGGCACTTGTTTGCCAGGGCAAGGAACGCCTCCGGGTCCCGGAGAATAGCGCGAGCGCAGATGTCCGCCGTGAAACCATCAGCCCCCGGAGCCTTCTTCGGGTTGAAACTTTCCACCGCCGACAGTAGCTCTTGGTGTGTAAACGGCGGGTCATGGTGTTCATCATGACTCGGCTCGTTTACACGCTTTGCCATCTCCCTAGTCTGGCGGTGGTCGTCATTATCCTCGTCTTCAGGATCTCCGGGGTAGAAGGTGTCCGCTAATAGCTTTGCCGATGCTAGTGGAGTCAATGTTGTCCCGTTGTCCACCAAGGGTACGTCCTCGTGTCTTTTGGCGGTCCGACCGATCACCCTGTAAATCCCCTCCCACATTCCTTCCCTGTCCTGTTTGTGGCAGAAGTCCTTCCAGCTGTCTATCTGGGCCCTCTTTGCTTTTTGCTCATATTCCTCCTTTATTTTCAGGTACTCTTTTTCAACCTGCTCTCTGCGGACTGGTGCGGCGCAGCGGATTCTGCGTCTCCTGGTGGAGACTGCCTTCTTCAGGTCAGCGAGCTCCTGGGACCACCACGGCAAGGTGAGTATATTGGCACTTTTTATTTTGGGTATAGTATCTATGCATGTTTGTGTGATCGAATCTGTGTAATTTTTCATTTTATGTTCTAAATTTAATGTATTTGTAATTTTGTCTATTTCTATTTTGTTTATTACCCTGTCTGTTAATGTTTCGCCTAGTTTCTTGCGAAACTGGCTCCATTTCGCTTTACGTGTATTGTATATGCGTGTAGTGCGAAGTGTATGTGTGCCGTGTCCTTTTTGTGTGTTTATGTTAAATGTAATGCCGTTGTGGTCCGAGCTCGTGACGCAGTCTTCTACTTTCCAGTTGTCCACCAGGATCAGCAGGTCCTCTGAGCAGGCTGTTACGTCGACGAAACTGCTGTATATTTTGCCACCCCTCACGGTGTCAAAGGTAGGGGTGTCGCCGACGTTGAGCACCTGTAAGCGTAGCTCTTCGAGGGTCCCAGACAGCTCCTCCCCCCTGCGGTCCGTTTTTGGGCTCCCCCACCAGGCGCTCTTCGCGTTTGCGTCGCCACCTACGAGTACTCCGTTTGGTCCCATGTCCTCGATGATTGCCTTCAGATGATCCAGGTATCCTTCGATGGGCTGGTCTGGCTCAAAGTAGAGAGAGACTACTGCGATTTCCCAGGCGCTGGTTCTGAGCCTGACCACTACGATGTTATTAGTGGTCAGTTGCGGACACTGTATGGCGTCAATGTCTGAGTCAAAGACAACTATTGCCGCCTTTACAGGTCCACTCTCTTGAACCGCGCACTGGTAGACTCTCGCTCCCCGGTAGTCTCTCATCCTGTTAGCCCCGCCCACATACGGTTCCTGGATCAGCGCAAAGGCGAGCTTGCGCTTCTCGGCCTCAATCATGAGTTCATGGGTTGCCAGCTGTTTCTTCTGTAGGTTGGCTTGCACTACGCGATATGTTCGATGGCTGGTGGGGTTCTCTGCAATGAGTTGGCGTGGCACCACCTTAGCAATACGCTACTGCCGCTCTAGCGATTGCGTCCCATTTCTGGCGAATCGGGCAATCGTCGCTGAACGCGTTGTGATTCGCGTTGCCCGATTTTGCCTGGGTGCAATTGCAGCAAGTAGGCGTGCTATTTCCGGCGCGCCACGCTTCGCAGTCTGCCTTCTTGTGAGGCCCCGAACAGTGGCTGCACTTCTCGACGGTCTGCTGGCAGAAGCGCCTGCCGTGTCCGTATCCCAAACAGAGGGAACACTGCACTAAGGGCGAGTGATCTTCCACTCGGACCCTCTGCAGGTCGACGTGCACGGCTCCGGCCTCCGTCAACCGTCGCCACAGCTTTGGGGACACTCTTAGGACCACATGGACTTCGTGGGGGTTCCTCGTCTTCTTGCGGAACCGGATTTCCACACCCGCGTCTTCCTTTTCGAGGGCTCCGAACAACTGCTGGTTCTGGTTTCGCAGAGCCCTCAGGATCTCGTCGTCGGTGTGGAAACCAAGGACGTGTCGCAAGATGACGAGGGGGTTCTTGTTTTGGATGTCCTCAACCTGAAGGACCTCTGCCTTTTTGATGCGGTTCTTCACCTCTTCCTTCTCGTGTTGCGTTCTGCACCCTATTATAACTTTCCTGTCCTTAGCTTTCCTGACCCTGTCCACTGTCACTCCTCCATCCTTTGCGTTAACCGCCTGCCGGATACGCGACAAGACTTGGTCTCCAGTGTCGGACTCGTCCTTCGAGGTGACGACCACGGAGTGCAGCGCGGTCGGCGTCTGGGCGTGCTTCCCAGGGCCACCGGTTGCGGCACTCGCGTAGGTCCTCCACTCTCGGACGTCCTCCTGCTGCTTGTCCATAAGGGTCTTTAGTACCTCAAGCTTGCCGCTGTTTTCGACAAGCAGCTTCGCGTGCTCCTCCAGCGTCGCAATCAACTTGGCCTGCTTGGCCTCGTCTCTGCCGGTGTTCTGGCTAGCTCGGCTAGCCTCGTCACGCTTCGCTGGGGGAGGGGGAGGGGGAGTGGCAGTGGCAGTAGTAGAAGCAGGACAGGCTTTTGCTCCTTTTTCTACCTCTTTTACGAGCTCGAAGAGCCGGTCGATGGCCGACAGGACCTCGGTCTTAATTTCGGTTTTAAGGTTCCGCGAGTTGTTGAGGTGGAGTTTCGCCTTCGCTACACAAGCTCTGGCCTCCACCAATCGACTCGGGTACTTCCTGCCGACCTCTCCCTGCTCTCCGATACTCGTGCGCACCTCCTGGATCGCCTCCGACATTACGGGGCTCTCGGTCGGTATGGGCAATGCGGGCGCAGAGGAGGATGTTTCTTTAGATGGGGTGCGGAAGCCGAACATATTGAACGAGTATTAGGTACCGCTAGCCGTCAAAATAAATAAACAATCAAAATAATAGTCAAAATAAATAATTGAAATAAATAATTAAAATTTAAATAGTGACATAAACAACATGTAATTATTCTAAAATGGTCAATATTATTATTATTAAAAAGCCCAAGGCAATGACCCTGGTCTGCTAAGAAAGATATCCCTGTAAAGGGGGGATTCTGTCAATGTAAATCAGTCAGTTAAATAAATATAGTAAATTAAGAATAATAGAAACAGTTTAGGTTCAATAAAACCGGTCAATAAATAAAAATAAAAATAAAAGTCTTAAATGTAAAGTTTGGCCTTATTTCTAGGACTAGGAGTCAATTTTCTCGAACGTTATTGCCGTTAGCGGTCAAAAAAACCTTATTATTAACTTAAAAAAAAAAAAAAAAAAAAAAAAAAAAAAAAAAAAAAAAAAAAAAAAAAAAAAAAAAAAAAAAAAAAAAAAAAAAAAAAAAAAAAATTTTATGAAAAAAGTCAAAATTCTATGCTTTCCTATAGAACAGTTCAAATTTCCCACTGTGATTATTTGTCGCCAAAAATGGGCGGGTGGGTGGGGCAATTTTTCGTTTTTCTTGCACCCGATCCTCACGTATGTGGTGTCCACGCGTCGGGGATTTTGCGGGCCGTAAGATGGGGCGAAAATCAGGGGTACGTTTGGTGGAAAATTTGGAAAAAATGAAGGAAAAACTGTTTTTTGGCTATTTCAAGGTTAAATAACAGACGAACGGTATGACCTAGGCGGTTCCAGACGAATGCTATAACTAAATTTGGCGTTGACGTGTCGAAAAATGAAATTAAAAGTGAAAATTTTCGGAAAATGGGAAAATGAGTTTTCCTACGGTGGTCGGTTTTTCCGAATTTGAAAATGTGACTCGATATAAAGTTGCGGGGGGTTGTATAAAGACCCTTAACACCGAAAGAATTTTCAAAAAATCTATAACTAGGCCAAAATTACAGATGTTTGTATAGATTTTGGTACCTACCTACTAGCACTTAGGTAAACTTTGTATGAAAATATTGAAGGAAAAAACGTTTCCTGTTAGATTTTTCGCTTTTCTTGCACCCGATCCTCACGTATGTGGTGTCCACGCGTCGGGGATTTTGCGGGCCGTAAGATGGGGCGAAAATCAGGGGTACGTTTGGTGGAAAATTTGGAAAAAATGAAGGAAAAACTGTTTTTTGGCTATTTCAAGGTTAAATAACAGACGAACGGTATGACCTAGGCGGTTCCAGACGAATGCTATAACTAAATTTGGCGTTGACGTGTCGAAAAATGAAATTAAAAGTGAAAATTTTCGGAAAATGGGAAAATGAGTTTTCCTACGGTGGTCGGTTTTTCCGAATTTGAAAATGTGACTCGATATAAAGTTGCGGGGGGTTGTATAAAGACCCTTAACACCGAAAGAATTTTCAAAAAATCTATAACTAGGCCAAAATTACAGATGTTTGTATAGATTTTGGTACCTACCTACTAGCACTTAGGTAAACTTTGTATGAAAATATTGAAGGAAAAAACGTTTCCTGTTAGATTTTTCGCTTTTCTTGCACCCGATCCTCACGTATGTGGTGTCCACGCGTCGGGGATTTTGCGGGCCGTAAGATGGGGCGAAAATCAGGGGTACGTTTGGTGGAAAATTTGGAAAAAATGAAGGAAAAACTGTTTTTTGGCTATTTCAAGGTTAAATAACAGACGAACGGTATGACCTAGGCGGTTCCAGACGAATGCTATAACTAAATTTGGCGTTGACGTGTCGAAAAATGAAATTAAAAGTGAAAATTTTCGGAAAATGGGAAAATGAGTTTTCCTACGGTGGTCGGTTTTTCCGAATTTGAAAATGTGACTCGATATAAAGTTGCGGGGGGTTGTATAAAGACCCTTAACACCGAAAGAATTTTCAAAAAATCTATAACTAGGCCAAAATTACAGATGTTTGTATAGATTTTGGTACCTACCTACTAGCACTTAGGTAAACTTTGTATGAAAATATTGAAGGAAAAAACGTTTCCTGTTAGATTTTTCGCTTTTCTTGCACCCGATCCTCACGTATGTGGTGTCCACGCGTCGGGGATTTTGCGGGCCGTAAGATGGGGCGAAAATCAGGGGTACGTTTGGTGGAAAATTTGGAAAAAATGAAGGAAAAACTGTTTTTTGGCTATTTCAAGGTTAAATAACAGACGAACGGTATGACCTAGGCGGTTCCAGACGAATGCTATAACTAAATTTGGCGTTGACGTGTCGAAAAATGAAATTAAAAGTGAAAATTTTCGGAAAATGGGAAAATGAGTTTTCCTACGGTGGTCGGTTTTTCCGAATTTGAAAATGTGACTCGATATAAAGTTGCGGGGGGTTGTATAAAGACCCTTAACACCGAAAGAATTTTCAAAAAATCTATAACTAGGCCAAAATTACAGATGTTTGTATAGATTTTGGTACCTACCTACTAGCACTTAGGTAAACTTTGTATGAAAATATTGAAGGAAAAAACGTTTCCTGTTAGATTTTTCGCTTTTCTTGCACCCGATCCTCACGTATGTGGTGTCCACGC
>CAMPPH010000001.1:0-2500 GCA_936450705.2 Protodeltote pygarga | reverse complement strand
TTTTTTTTTTTTTTTTTTATTATAATACTATCCTACCACCAACATTATCGGTGCCTATTCTATGCACTACTCTTTCATTCCAGTTCTATCTTTTATGCCTCTCGCACTTTTATTCCTCATACTGTATCTTTCTTGCATTCGTCATCTTTCTTACTTTATGAATGGGTGGGACTCCCATTTCCTTCGATTACTCTAGCTGATCTGACTATCTATGTTCTTTATTTTATTTCTTATTTCCATATATGGGTGGGATTTCTGGGACAGTTACACAGGGTAAGGGTTCTTTATTTCTATTACAATTTTTATCCTATCTTTATTTTTAATCTATTACAGTTTTCCTATTTTACTTTCTTATTATTAGAATGATAATTCTTACATTATATTCTTATTCTACTTATATTTACTATCTATTACATGTTGTCTTATATTTATTTACTATCTTTCTTATTTTTAGGATATTAATTCTTACATTTTATTCTTATTCTACTTATATTTACTATCTGTTACATGTTGTCTTATATTTACCCTTACTATATACAGTTCCTTGTCTTAATTTGTTTTTTACATTTATAATCTTATCCTAGAGTTACACCTTTTTCTTTATATTATACATTTTATTACTTAAAATTTAAATGCTTATGCGGTAATATGCTCAATATTACGTAAACATTTCTTATGTGCTTTTATTTCTATCTATTACTCTCTTGCAAATCTTAATGCAGTAACTTAAGAATCTTTCACGATTTTTGCTCGTCATTATACTTGAGATATTTTGTGCAACCAAGACTGTATCAATCTCTTTTTCTAAATGGTATCTGTCCGCGGCGAAAACTGGGCAATCGAGCAGTACATGTGGCACCGTCTCCTCCTCGACAGGATCGCAGACGCACGACGGGCTCTCACTACACTTGAAGCGATTCAAGTATCCTAAGAACCCGCCGTGCCCTGTCATGATCTGGGTTTTCACGCTGTCGAGTTGGATTTTCCTGATGGTTCTGTACGCCGACACTGCGTCCGGGAAGAACAGTTTTGTAACTGCCGCCGTTTCCCCGTTCCTGTACCGTTGGTTCCATTCGTCAAGCGTAGCAGCTCGAATGCTTCGCTTGACGAATGATACCGGGCACAGGTCATAGTCCGGCGCGCGTTTTGATTGCATGGCAGCCCCCTTTGCCAACTCATCGGCCCTCTCGTTCCCCTGCAGTCCAACATGGGCTTTCACCCAGCACAAAGTAACAGTTTTGCCCTGGAGTGAGGCGATTTTTAAGTTTAATCTAGATTTGACTGCTAGGGGATGAAGAGAGCCATGGTTTGTAATGGTTTGGAGAGCCGCCATGGAATCGCTATAAATGCCGAACGAGGCCGCACGGTGTTTTGCGATCTCCCCAGTCGCTCTCTCTATTGCCAGGAGCTCGGCCTGATAAACCGTGCAGTATTGCGGGAGCGCATACTTCCGGGCCCTAGTTTCAGCTGCACTATTCCACATGGATAGTGCAGCGCCTACTCTACCCTCGATTTTACTCCCGTCCGTGTATATTCGGATTTCTGGTTCTGCCTCCACAGTAGGCTGCTCTTGGTTTATCAGGCCGAACTCCAGGCTTTGTCGCTCTGCCGGGTGTGGTGCCTCTAGTGCCGGTGCCATCCTCTCCACGTCCCTTCCCGCGGTGATTGGCAAGGGTACCCCCCGCTTGGCCTCATATAGCGAGGCTGCTTCGCGAATTCGCAAGTCAAGGGGGAGTATCCTTGCCAACACCAACGCTGCGTTTAAGGACACAGTTCGGTACGCCTTACAGAGTTTTTGGGCGATACCCCTCTGTACCGATGCCAGCGCTTTTTTAACGCCTTCCTTACTTGCGGCTGGAGCCCATGCACTGGCGGCGCACAGAACCACCGGTTCCACAGTAGCCACATATATCTGCCGAATCACCTCTGGGTGAAGCCCCCAGCTCACTTTTGCTGCCCTAGCCAGTTGTTTATATATTCCTATCGCTTTTCTGCAGACGTTTGTAGTGTGTGTATTAAAAGTGAGGTGTTTGTCAATTGTGAGGCCCAGAATTTTGATTTCATTTGACATGCCAATGTCTATCCCGCCCATGCTCAAGCGTGGTGTGTCGTACTTCAGCTTCCGCGTGATTACCATCGCACAGGTCTTGTGCGGTGCGAATTTCAGCTTATTTCGGACACCCCACGCCCGAACATACTCGAGAGCGGCATTGGCACGTCCCTCAATCTCCTGGGCAGTCTGGCCTGTGAATATCAACACTACGTCGTCTGCAAACGCCTGGCAATATTCGCCTCGATCTTTGAGGCCTCTCAGCAATGGGTCTAGGAGTAAATTCCATAAGATTGGACCCCCGATCGAGCCCTGGACGCAACCTTTGCTTGTTTGCCTTCTGTGCTCCTCTCCTGCGTACCTCACCCCGACTGTTCTTTCGCTGAGATAGCTGTCTATCACCCGTCTCAAGTTCACAGGACACTTTTCCTCAGCCAATCGGACTCGTAT
>OW388248.2:21790000-21803012 GCA_936450705.2 Protodeltote pygarga | reverse complement strand
CTAACCTAACCTAACCTAACCTAACCTAACCTAACCTAACCTAACCTAACCTAACCTAACCTAACCTAACCTAACCTAACCTAACCTAACCTAACCTAACCTAACCTAACCTAACCTAACCTAACCTAACCTAACCTAACCTAACCTAACCTAACCTAACCTAACCTAACCTAACCTAACCTAACCTAACCTAACCTAACCTAACCTAACCTAACCTAACCTAACCTAACCTAACCTAACCTAACCTAACCTAACCTAACCTAACCTAACCTAACCTAACCTAACCTAACCTAACCTAACCTAACCTAACCTAACCTAACCTAACCTAACCTAACCTAACCTAACCTAACCTAACCTAACCTAACCTAACCTAACCTAACCTAACCTAACCTAACCTAACCTAACCTAACCTAACCTAACCTAACCTAACCTAACCTAACCTAACCTAACCTAACCTAACCTAACCTAACCTAACCTAACCTAACCTAACCTAACCTAACCTAACCTAACCTAACCTAACCTAACCTAACCTAACCTAACCTAACCTAACCTAACCTAACCTAACCTAACCTAACCTAACCTAACCTAACCTAACCTAACCTAACCTAACCTAACCTAACCTAACCTAACCTAACCTAACCTAACCTAACCTAACCTAACCTAACCTAACCTAACCTAACCTAACCTAACCTAACCTAACCTAACCTAACCTAACCTAACCTAACCTAACCTAACCTAACCTAACCTAACCTAACCTAACCTAACCTAACCTAACCTAACCTAACCTAACCTAACCTAACCTAACCTAACCTAACCTAACCTAACCTAACCTAACCTAACCTAACCTAACCTAACCTAACCTAACCTAACCTAACCTAACCTAACCTAACCTAACCTAACCTAACCTAACCTAACCTAACCTAACCTAACCTAACCTAACCTAACCTAACCTAACCTAACCTAACCTAACCTAACCTAACCTAACCTAACCTAACCTAACCTAACCTAACCTAACCTAACCTAACCTAACCTAACCTAACCTAACCTAACCTAACCTAACCTAACCTAACCTAACCTAACCTAACCTAACCTAACCTAACCTAACCTAACCTAACCTAACCTAACCTAACCTAACCTAACCTAACCTAACCTAACCTAACCTAACCTAACCTAACCTAACCTAACCTAACCTAACCTAACCTAACCTAACCTAACCTAACCTAACCTAACCTAACCTAACCTAACCTAACCTAACCTAACCTAACCTAACCTAACCTAACCTAACCTAACCTAACCTAACCTAACCTAACCTAACCTAACCTAACCTAACCTAACCTAACCTAACCTAACCTAACCTAACCTAACCTAACCTAACCTAACCTAACCTAACCTAACCTAACCTAACCTAACCTAACCTAACCTAACCTAACCTAACCTAACCTAACCTAACCTAACCTAACCTAACCTAACCTAACCTAACCTAACCTAACCTAACCTAACCTAACCTAACCTAACCTAACCTAACCTAACCTAACCTAACCTAACCTAACCTAACCTAACCTAACCTAACCTAACCTAACCTAACCTAACCTAACCTAACCTAACCTAACCTAACCTAACCTAACCTAACCTAACCTAACCTAACCTAACCTAACCTAACCTAACCTAACCTAACCTAACCTAACCTAACCTAACCTAACCTAACCTAACCTAACCTAACCTAACCTAACCTAACCTAACCTAACCTAACCTAACCTAACCTAACCTAACCTAACCTAACCTAACCTAACCTAACCTAACCTAACCTAACCTAACCTAACCTAACCTAACCTAACCTAACCTAACCTAACCTAACCTAACCTAACCTAACCTAACCTAACCTAACCTAACCTAACCTAACCTAACCTAACCTAACCTAACCTAACCTAACCTAACCTAACCTAACCTAACCTAACCTAACCTAACCTAACCTAACCTAACCTAACCTAACCTAACCTAACCTAACCTAACCTAACCTAACCTAACCTAACCTAACCTAACCTAACCTAACCTAACCTAACCTAACCTAACCTAACCTAACCTAACCTAACCTAACCTAACCTAACCTAACCTAACCTAACCTAACCTAACCTAACCTAACCTAACCTAACCTAACCTAACCTAACCTAACCTAACCTAACCTAACCTAACCTAACCTAACCTAACCTAACCTAACCTAACCTAACCTAACCTAACCTAACCTAACCTAACCTAACCTAACCTAACCTAACCTAACCTAACCTAACCTAACCTAACCTAACCTAACCTAACCTAACCTAACCTAACCTAACCTAACCTAACCTAACCTAACCTAACCTAACCTAACCTAACCTAACCTAACCTAACCTAACCTAACCTAACCTAACCTAACCTAACCTAACCTAACCTAACCTAACCTAACCTAACCTAACCTAACCTAACCTAACCTAACCTAACCTAACCTAACCTAACCTAACCTAACCTAACCTAACCTAACCTAACCTAACCTAACCTAACCTAACCTAACCTAACCTAACCTAACCTAACCTAACCTAACCTAACCTAACCTAACCTAACCTAACCTAACCTAACCTAACCTAACCTAACCTAACCTAACCTAACCTAACCTAACCTAACCTAACCTAACCTAACCTAACCTAACCTAACCTAACCTAACCTAACCTAACCTAACCTAACCTAACCTAACCTAACCTAACCTAACCTAACCTAACCTAACCTAACCTAACCTAACCTAACCTAACCTAACCTAACCTAACCTAACCTAACCTAACCTAACCTAACCTAACCTAACCTAACCTAACCTAACCTAACCTAACCTAACCTAACCTAACCTAACCTAACCTAACCTAACCTAACCTAACCTAACCTAACCTAACCTAACCTAACCTAACCTAACCTAACCTAACCTAACCTAACCTAACCTAACCTAACCTAACCTAACCTAACCTAACCTAACCTAACCTAACCTAACCTAACCTAACCTAACCTAACCTAACCTAACCTAACCTAACCTAACCTAACCTAACCTAACCTAACCTAACCTAACCTAACCTAACCTAACCTAACCTAACCTAACCTAACCTAACCTAACCTAACCTAACCTAACCTAACCTAACCTAACCTAACCTAACCTAACCTAACCTAACCTAACCTAACCTAACCTAACCTAACCTAACCTAACCTAACCTAACCTAACCTAACCTAACCTAACCTAACCTAACCTAACCTAACCTAACCTAACCTAACCTAACCTAACCTAACCTAACCTAACCTAACCTAACCTAACCTAACCTAACCTAACCTAACCTAACCTAACCTAACCTAACCTAACCTAACCTAACCTAACCTAACCTAACCTAACCTAACCTAACCTAACCTAACCTAACCTAACCTAACCTAACCTAACCTAACCTAACCTAACCTAACCTAACCTAACCTAACCTAACCTAACCTAACCTAACCTAACCTAACCTAACCTAACCTAACCTAACCTAACCTAACCTAACCTAACCTAACCTAACCTAACCTAACCTAACCTAACCTAACCTAACCTAACCTAACCTAACCTAACCTAACCTAACCTAACCTAACCTAACCTAACCTAACCTAACCTAACCTAACCTAACCTAACCTAACCTAACCTAACCTAACCTAACCTAACCTAACCTAACCTAACCTAACCTAACCTAACCTAACCTAACCTAACCTAACCTAACCTAACCTAACCTAACCTAACCTAACCTAACCTAACCTAACCTAACCTAACCTAACCTAACCTAACCTAACCTAACCTAACCTAACCTAACCTAACCTAACCTAACCTAACCTAACCTAACCTAACCTAACCTAACCTAACCTAACCTAACCTAACCTAACCTAACCTAACCTAACCTAACCTAACCTAACCTAACCTAACCTAACCTAACCTAACCTAACCTAACCTAACCTAACCTAACCTAACCTAACCTAACCTAACCTAACCTAACCTAACCTAACCTAACCTAACCTAACCTAACCTAACCTAACCTAACCTAACCTAACCTAACCTAACCTAACCTAACCTAACCTAACCTAACCTAACCTAACCTAACCTAACCTAACCTAACCTAACCTAACCTAACCTAACCTAACCTAACCTAACCTAACCTAACCTAACCTAACCTAACCTAACCTAACCTAACCTAACCTAACCTAACCTAACCTAACCTAACCTAACCTAACCTAACCTAACCTAACCTAACCTAACCTAACCTAACCTAACCTAACCTAACCTAACCTAACCTAACCTAACCTAACCTAACCTAACCTAACCTAACCTAACCTAACCTAACCTAACCTAACCTAACCTAACCTAACCTAACCTAACCTAACCTAACCTAACCTAACCTAACCTAACCTAACCTAACCTAACCTAACCTAACCTAACCTAACCTAACCTAACCTAACCTAACCTAACCTAACCTAACCTAACCTAACCTAACCTAACCTAACCTAACCTAACCTAACCTAACCTAACCTAACCTAACCTAACCTAACCTAACCTAACCTAACCTAACCTAACCTAACCTAACCTAACCTAACCTAACCTAACCTAACCTAACCTAACCTAACCTAACCTAACCTAACCTAACCTAACCTAACCTAACCTAACCTAACCTAACCTAACCTAACCTAACCTAACCTAACCTAACCTAACCTAACCTAACCTAACCTAACCTAACCTAACCTAACCTAACCTAACCTAACCTAACCTAACCTAACCTAACCTAACCTAACCTAACCTAACCTAACCTAACCTAACCTAACCTAACCTAACCTAACCTAACCTAACCTAACCTAACCTAACCTAACCTAACCTAACCTAACCTAACCTAACCTAACCTAACCTAACCTAACCTAACCTAACCTAACCTAACCTAACCTAACCTAACCTAACCTAACCTAACCTAACCTAACCTAACCTAACCTAACCTAACCTAACCTAACCTAACCTAACCTAACCTAACCTAACCTAACCTAACCTAACCTAACCTAACCTAACCTAACCTAACCTAACCTAACCTAACCTAACCTAACCTAACCTAACCTAACCTAACCTAACCTAACCTAACCTAACCTAACCTAACCTAACCTAACCTAACCTAACCTAACCTAACCTAACCTAACCTAACCTAACCTAACCTAACCTAACCTAACCTAACCTAACCTAACCTAACCTAACCTAACCGAGTTGCCATTCACCTCTCACCGCGAACAGCAGCAAATTACCCGTGCTCCGCCTTTAAAAAATCAAAGTTGTGGGTTTTTATTGACCAATTTTCACGCGAGTGGTATCGGCAGATAGGGAAAATTGAGCCCCGTGTCCCTATCATACAGTGCAAACAACATCTTTGTGCATAGTGCTGAAAAAGTGAAAAAACCTCCATATTGTGAGGTTAAGTGCACGTGTTTTCACAGTTTCAACAGTTTTGCGGCTTACTCGACCTTGGCCCCCAGTCAGTTTCTGGGCGGCCGGGTGAAACTCACAGCGGACCACACTCCAGCACCACCTGGGAGCCCGAAACTGCGTTTATTTCAGAGTTATTCTGAAAAAACCGAAGACCACGTGCACCTGAAAAACCATACCGTTCGAGTCAGGAAGCTGAAATTTGGCAGAGAGGAAGGCAACATATTGGCAGACCTAATTCAGCAAACACCGGATTTTTATCAGCTAAGGAAAATTTTTTATTACCATTTCCATCTTCAAAATTTGACCCTTCATAACTTTTGAACCAGAGCAAAATTAAAATATCTGCAACTGCTATCTTTGGCGCGCTTCAGCAGACTACAGCTCACGAAGATTTAAGATTTTTAGAATAAGAAATTTTTTAGTTATAATAGTTT
This sequence comes from Protodeltote pygarga, assembly GCA_936450705.2. Lineage (NCBI taxonomy): Eukaryota > Metazoa > Arthropoda > Insecta > Lepidoptera > Noctuidae > Protodeltote > Protodeltote pygarga. The sequence goes on along the minus strand of OW388248.2, from coordinate 21,797,090 downwards.
TAATAAAAAATTAAGTTTTCCAAAAATTTTCCTTCAACAATTTTCCTTTTTCAAAAATATTCTTACTGAATCTGATAGCGTGTTATTTATCAAGAATTTTGGTGCTTTTATTAGATTTTTAAGTTAACCGGCTCCGAAGTTATAGATTTTTTAGTGTTTTTCCTATATTATTCTGAAATTAATAGAAATTTATTTAAAACTACTACAGAATCACGTTTATTAGACACCTTACAACTTAATTAAGCCCAAACTCGGGCCTGAAATCTTTTAATTTGGCGTTTTTGGAATTTTTCGCCATCTTGGTTTTGGTGGTTTTGAATTTCAAAGACTTATATCTTCGGAACCGTCCATACTAGAAGCTTCGGGTTTTGAACACAGGCTTTGGCATTTAGTTTTGTTTCCAAATTTTTAGTTTTCAGGAATTTTCAGGCCTGAAAATTTTTCCAGCCTGAAACCATTTTTTAATAGTGTAGTTTGTAAAGCCAGCCTGTGGGTTCCAAACCCGAAGTTCCTACGACGCCTGGAAGCCGAGTTGTGGGCCTTTGAAGTTTGGATTTGACAGCTGCAAACTGTCAAAGTCGGAATTCAACCGCATATAACTCTGCGCCTATTTGCTCCGGAAAACTCCGGTTTTTGACATTGTCCCCTGGAGGACCTGCAGAAACCCGCGCAACGGTTTTCAGGCGTTTTCAGCTCATCGATTTTCAGGACCCTGAAAACTTTTTCAGTGGTGGAGAAGCTCGTGCTAACTGTAAAGGCGAAAACCCGAGCGTTCTGCGACGACTGGGGCGGCTTCTACGGCCAGTTGAACTTTGATTTTGACAGTTCCCAACTGTCAAAGTCGAAGTTTGGGCGCCGGTATCTGCCGAACCAGGGGTCGTATCGCGACCGGGTTTCCTCTGGGGATAGTGGCTTGATCGGCTCTACACCTGGATCCTGTTTTCAGGACTTTTCAGGATCCTGAAAATTGCACGGCTGAAAGCAGCCTCGCGGGTTGGACCTTACCGGGCCCTTCGCGGCAAAGAAAACGCGGCAAAAATCGGACCAGTGGTTCCTGAGATATCACCCGTTAACCACCTTGGCGGCCATCTTGTTTTGGAAAACCAGGATTTTTGAAGCGGGTTATCTCGGGAACCGCTAGGGCTAGATTAGCCGTGTTTGGGGTTGCTGAAAAGGTCTCGGGGAGAGCTTTCTCGTGGGACTGCTTAATCGACTCTACGTAGAGCCAAAAATATTTTTTGTTATTTTAACGCTTCTAGTGGACCTAGAAGAAAATTTTTTGATTCAGGACCCTACTTTTAAGGTCCTCTTAAGTACTATTGACTGTTTTTGTGCATAAGACCAAGGTAGAGTCAAACTCTATCTCTTTAAATTTTTTCTATTTTCTATTTTTATTTCTTTCTTTTACGAGATAATTATATTGACGGCCCGTAGCTTTTTTGAGCGCGGCCATAGTCTAAGCAGACGTTAGCGGCTCACACATACTAACCACACACACTTACAACACACAACTCTCACCAACCACACACACAAACAATCACACAAATATACACCAATCATACACACACCAACCAAACAATCACCACAATACACACAAACTACAACACTACACTTACCTGCTCGATCCTGTGTCGTCTCGCCCGAGGACACCATCACCAACAAGCAGGATCTGAAAAGAAATAAAGTGGTTGAGGTTATTGTGCCGCTCAAGACGTATTATACATCTACATAACTTTTATATTTTGACGCATACCTCCAACGACATGTATCTTGGGATAAGGACGCCAGCAAAATCTCAGGAAAAGGACTCCGAAAAGTCCCCAAGGAAACCTCCAACGCCAATACCCAGCGTGAGAAAGAGCATAGGGGAATGGGAAGCGGGCAGAGCGACTACACCCCCGCGTACTCCGACAAAATCGAGCTCGACATCAGTGGCAGGACCATCTAGAGCCAAACCGGCACCTGTCACCGTAACCAAAACGACAACAGGAGCCGTGAGAAGGACCTCGACGGACGATCAAAGCCCGAAACCCCCGACCAAATTCCCAAACAGAACGGCGGAAGCTAAACATTGCCTGAGCGTTGCAAAACTGCACCTAAAGAACTCAAGAAATATAAAAGCAGAGATAAAAACGGGAGTGTTACAATCGCTCGATCGCCTCTTTCTGCTAGTAAAGGAGGCTGAGAAGGGGAAGGAAAAGGAAGTGGACCAACAACACAAGGACGAAAGCGGGAATGCCTGCGCACAACAACCAGAGCCTGCTGCGGCTGAATCGACAGAGCTAATGAAGCTGCTGGTTGCGAACCTTCAAGACCACAAGCGGGTCCTGGAGGAATGCAAACAGCAGTCCGAGGCCCTGGCGGATCAGCTGAAGCAGGCCCCTAAATATGTCCCGGGACACAGCCCGACGTTCGCTCAAATGGCGACAAGAAATTTCCAGCGGCAACGAGTACAAGAACCGCTCCACTCGGTAATAGTCACCTCAACAGACGAGGCAGAGACTGGGGAAGACGTGCTGAACAGAGTGCGCGATGCAGTCGACGCCAAGGAAGGCTGGATCCGGGTGGAGCGCGTCAGAAAGGCCCGAGACAGAAAGATAGTGATGGGTTGCAGCACAAGAGAGGACCGGGCGAAGCTCAAGGAGAAGCTTGAATCGGTAGGAGGCCACCTCGTCGTTGAGGAGGTGAAGAACAAGGACCCACTTCTGGTTCTGAAAGATGTCCTGAAGATACATAGTGACGAAGATGTAATAAAAGGACTGAGGAACCAGAACCGGAGTGTTTTTCACAACCTCAACGATGGGGAGGACAGAGTCCTGGTTAAGTTCAAAAAGACCGCCCGAAACCCCCACACCTGTCACATTGTTCTTAGCGTATCCCCGACTATCTGGAGCAGAGCAATTGACATAGGGGTAGTTCAAATTGACCTCCAGAGAATTCAAGTGGCCGACCAATCCCCACTGGTGCAATGCTCAAGGTGCCTCGCATACGGCCATAGCAGGAGGTACTGCAAGGAGACGGAAGATATCTGCAGCCACTGCGGAGGCCTCCATCTGAAAAAAGACTGCGAGGACTTCCACGCCAGACTGCCACCAGCGTGCAAAAATTGCGAGAGGGCCAAAATTGACCAAAACAGTCACAACGCCTTTAGCAGTGACTGCAGCGTAAGAAGAAGGTGGGATGCGCTGGCGAGAGCGGCAGTTGCCTATTGCTAAGGGCACCCCGGCGGACACTCCTCAGTATAAAATAATACAGGCCAATCTCCAAAAGAACCAGCTCGCTACGCAAGAACTGCTAATAGAAGCCGCGAAGCGCAAAACGGCCATAGCCCTTCTCCAGGAGCCCTATGTGGGCGGAGCGACAAGGATGAGGAGTTACCAGGGCGTAAGGGTCTTCCAGAACTCTGGGACAGGAGGAGGGACGACCAAAGCGGCAATTGCCGTTTTTGATCCTGAACTGGATATAATCCAGCACCCACAACTCACCACAGACAATATTGTCGTGGTGGGAGTCCGAACCAGGGCTTGGACGATCACGCTGGTGTCCTATTACTTTGAGCCGACCAAGCCCATAGGGCCATACCTGGAGCATATCAAAAAGGTCGAGAGCAAGACGGGACCTAAAGGGCTATTACTGGGGGGTGATGCTAATGCAAAGAGCGCCTGGTGGAGCAGTGTGGAGGAAGACGAAAGAGGCACAGATATGAGCGGAACTCTTGGGGAACTGGGACTGCATATTTTAAACACGGGAAACACCCCAACTTTTGACTACATCCGAGGAGGAGTAAGGTACAGGAGCCACGTGGATGTCACGGCCTGCTCAACCGACCTGTTGAACCTGGTAGAGGAGTGGCGCGTAGACGAAGGACTCACGTGCTCGGACCACAACGGCATCACATACCGGCTATTGCTTCAAAAATCCAAAGGTATTCATATAAACCGAACTACACGTGTATACAACACAAAAAAGGCCAATTGGGATCAGTTTCGTAAGAAACTGACCCAATTAACCCAAGAAAATAACCTTACCATCCTTACAACAAACGACATACACACCAAAGAAGACTTGGAGGGGGCAATAGACCGGTACACACAACTCATCACACAAACATGTACACAAACGATACCAAATAAAAAACAAAGCACACTACTCACCTTGCCGTGGTGGTCCGAAGAACTCGCAGAGCTGAAGAGGGAAGTTGCCACCAGAAAACGAAGAATCAGGAACGCAGCGCCGGCCCGGAGAGAGATGGTGGTTACCCTGTACCTGAAACAGAAAGAAAAATATGAGTTAGAAGCAAAAGCAGCCCAGACAAAAAGCTGGAAAGAGTTCTGCTGTAAGCAGGACAGGGAGGGCCTTTGGGAGGGGATATACAGAGTTATAGGGAGAAGCTCCAAAAGAGAAGAGGACCAATTACTGGAGCAAAACGGCACGCCTCTGGACGCCAAGAGTTCGGTTAGGCTCCTAGCCGAAACATTCTACCCGGAAGATAGTACGGAGAACGATGGGGAGGAACACCGAGGAACGCGCGAGCAAGCCGATAGGGTAAACTGGGAAGATCATCGTGGACAGTATGATCCACCGTTTACACTAAACGAGCTGAAGACCGCGTTAAAATCGTTCAACCCGAAGAAGGCGCCGGGAGCCGATGGACTCACGTCCGACATCTGTGCTCATGCCATTGGCAGCGACCCCGAGCTGTTCCTCGCGCTCCTCAATAAATGCCTGGCGCACCACCTCTTCCCGAAGTCCTGGAAGGAAGCCACGGTGGTTGTACTGAGAAAGCCGGGTAAGGAGAGCTACACCAACCCGAAATCCTACAGGCCGATAGGCCTCTTGCCGGTGCTCGGAAAGGTGTATGAGAAGATGCTGGTCGCACGCCTCAAGTTTCACCTACTGCCGAGGATGAGTACTCGCCAATACGGATTCATGCCCCAGAAGAGCACCGAAGACTCCCTCTATGATCTAATGCAATACATCAAGGATAACCTATACAAAAAGAAAATGGTTACAGTTATATCTCTGGATATAGAGGGAGCCTTTGACAGCGCATGGTGGCCGGCTATAAGAGTCCGATTGGCTGAGGAAAAGTGTCCTGTGAACCTGAGACGTGTGATGGACAGCTACCTCAGCGAGAGATCAGTCGGGGTGAGGTACGCAGGAGAGGAGCTCAGAAGAGAGACCAATAAAGGTTGCGTCCAGGGCTCGATTGGAGGTCCAATTCTGTGGAACTTATTGTTAGACCCACTTCTTAGAAGCCTGGAAGAGCGGGGAGACTACAGTCAGGCGTTTGCAGATGATGTGGTGCTGGTCTTCGCGGGTAGGACTGCTCAGGAGATCGAGGGACGTGCCAATGCCGCTCTCGAGCATGTCCGGGCGTGGGGTGTCCGAAATAAGCTAAAATTCGCACCGCACAAAACTTGTGCGATGGTAATCACGCGGAAGCTGAAGTACGACACACCTCGCTTGAACATGGGCGGGATAGGCATTGGTATGTCCAAGGAGATCAAGATCCTGGGTCTCACTATAGACAACCAACTAACATTCAACACACACATAGCTAACGTCTGCAAAAAAGCTATAGGTATCTTTAAACAGTTGTCTCGGACAGCAAAAGTAAGCTGGGGGCTACATCCAGAAGTAATACGACTGATATATGTGGCAACCGTGGAACCTGTGATTCTGTACGCCGCCAGTGCATGGGCTCCTTCGGCGCAAAAACTGGGGGTTAGGAAGCAGCTGGAATCTGTGCAACGCGGTATAGCGCAAAAGCTGTGCAAGGCGTACCGCACAGTCTCTCTAAACGCAGCACTAGTATTGGCAGGGATACTCCCGCTTGACCTTCGAATACGCGAAGCGGCTTCGCTTTACGAGGCCAAGCGGGGGGTACCACTGCCAAGCATCGCGGATAGGGAAGTAGAAAAGATGGCGTCGGCACTTAAAGCTCCACACCCCGCCGAACGCACAAACCTTGAGCTCGGCCTGATACACCAAGAACAATCCAGCGATCAGCCAGACATCCGTATTTTCACGGATGGCAGTAAAATCAAAGGCAAAGTGGGTGCAGCACTGTCAATCTGGGACAGCAGATCCGAGACCAAAGCCATAAAGCTCGCTCTCCCACAATACTGCACGGTGTATCAGGCCGAACTCCTGGCAATATCAAGGGCAACCGGGGAAATCGCGCAACATAGGGCTTCGACATTCGGGGTTTATAGCGACTCCATGGCGGCTCTCCAAACCGTTACAAACCACGGCTGTCTCCATCCCCTAGCAGTCCAAGCAAGACACAATTTAAAAATTGCGTCACTCCAGGGCAAAGTTATTACCTTGTCCTGGGTGAAGGCCCACGTAGGACTGCAGGGGAACGAGAGGGCCGATGAGTTGGCAAAGGGGGCCGCCATGAGGTTGAAACGTGCGCCGGATTACGATCTGTGCCCGGTTTCATTCGTCAAGCGAAGCATTCGATCTGCTTCGCTCGACGAATGGAACCAAAGGTATAGGAACGGGGAAACGGCAGCGGTAACGAAGTTGTTCTTCCCGGACGCGGTGTCGGCGTACAGAATCGTTAGGAAAATCCAACTTGACGGGGTCACAACCCAGATATTGTCTGGACATGGCGGGTTCTTAGGATACCTGAATCGCTTCAGGTGTAGTGAGAGCCCGTCATGCATCTGTGACCCCGCCAAGGAGGAGACGGTGCCGCATATATTAGTCGATTGCCCTGTTTACGAAATCGAGAGGTACAACATACAGAGGCAACGATCAGTAAAAAAAGAGATTTGTTTCTGAGTTACTGCGTAGGAATATGCAAAAAAGTAATAGAAAGGAATAAAAATGTTTAAGAAATAATGCTTACATAATATCATGTAGTATATTACCTGATAAGCATTAAAGTACGAAATGAGTATATAAATATGTTAAGTAGTACAGTAAAACTCTAGAATAAGAAATAGATAAAGGAAGTAATGTTATACGTATAAGAAATTAAGGGGTTAAGATTAATTTATTTCGGAAAGTGTAATAGTCTATAAAGTTTTGTAATAGTGTATAAGATTGTAGAAAATAAGAAAAGCTGTAAAATAAAAAC